>CAEFZX010021704.1:0-12760 GCA_903066825.1 Alfaro cultratus
GCAAAAATATATTTCTAAAACATTATCTCTCGTCATCACTTTAAACCCAATATCGCGAATCGTATCATCTTGTGCTGGACGTTCGGCCACACCCTTTGACCTGACCTGCTGCTAATTTTATGCTAAAACAAAAATGAGCTAAAACGGAAGTATTGCCACAATGGAATTTTTGCTATGGAAGTTATGTCAAAAAGAAAATTATGCTAAACCTGCTGTGAGATCCTTCCACAGCAGCGTACTCATGTCAGTTCCTCTGTAAATCTCTGAATCTTCGTGTTTGTGCGTGTCTCTGCGATCATACATATGTCGCGAAGGCACTGATGCTTCATAAACTGGTCCCTCAGACTTTCCACACTGTCATTCTTTCCTCTGTGCTCGAGCTCTTCTGACAGCACATTCACACCTTAGTATCAGTAACTTCATGCTTCCACCCACTCCCGCTGCATCTTTTACGGATGACTCGTGTGTCTGTGTTGTTCCTACTTCCAAAGGCCTGTCTGTAGCAGGAGCCCCCTGATGCTGTTTGACAAGTCCAGGCCAGCATGTCTTTGAAAATGGTTTAATGTTTTTTTTTTCTCTCTCTCTCTCTCTCTTTCTGCTTGCCTTGCATTAAAAGAACATGCTCCTTTGAAGTGTCACTCCTCTAAGAGAGGACAGCAAAGAGAGGGATAGGAGACCTGCTTCACGACTGACTCTTTTTCATAGCTCTCTCTACATCTGCTGAGTAAAGACAGGCAGCATTTGCTCTTACTGGTCACCGTCCAGCCTCGTGCTGGATCTCTCTCCTGACAGCCCCCACTATCAGCTCATGAAAAATTAAGTGGCTGTACTTAAAGTGTCAGCCACTTTAAGCCCAGACCCATTCCAGCCTCCAGTCAATGCTGGCCAGTGGGTTGTAAGTGTTTGAAGAAGCTTTTGTCGTGGTTGTCCAGCCCCGTCGCAGTCAAACGGGCTTCAAACCCAGCCTGTTGTCGTTTGCATCGCTCAAGCTCAGTGATGAAAGCTCAAGATAGTTTGAGTTCTTCTGGATGGGAAAGAGATTTTTGTTTTTTCCCCAAACATTTACTCCTGCTAAAGGAAACACAAAGCAGTGTGACTGTGTTGCCAGTGCAATTTCAATACTTTGTCCTTTTTCTTTGTATCCGGCCTGTTGGAATGGCAACGTATAATATTGGTGTGAAATGAATTCTTCAATGTAGAACAGACTTTCAGTTTTACAACAAATATTGTTGTAAAAAATGAAAAGCCTTTTTTAAATTTGTTTTAGGGATCCAAATAGAGTTCATATAAATTCCATCTTCTGTCTTAAATTTATCACCTCAGATTGCAGTGTGGTCTGCTGACAATTTACATTTTGACTCTTCAATCCTGAGCCGTGTTTTTGTTAGGGATGCACAATATCCCTAACAATATTAGGGATATTGACCGATACCGATATCGGTATCGGTCAATAGTAGTCGTTTTTTTGAAACATATTGGTATTAAGATGAGGTAAAGTAGCTTTACTTATATAAGGCATTTTCAGCAACAAGACAATTCAAAGGACTTTACATGAGTTAGAGAAAATACAAACAAAATAACAAAAGAAAAGCAAGAGAAAAGTATAAAAAGTTTACAAAAAGTATAGAACTACATATTGGTTCTCCATGTTTAATAAGAATAAGAATTTATGAACCAGTAGGGATTTCTTTGAATTCTTGATCTGATGTTGGTTCTCCATGTTTGACATATTCTGTAAAGTATGTGGCCCTAAATGTTGATCTAATGAGTAGTTTCTCTAGATGAGCTTCTCTTGATTCTAAGTTTGTTCTAGTTCCTGCTCTGGGTTGAGTGAGATCCTCTGGATCTTTTTGTTCTAACTAAAAAGTCCTACAAAAAAAATTGGCCAATATTTGTTTCCAAATTTTTGCCATTTGTTTCTGGAGGGGCAGGGAGAAAGTTGGTCATGTGGTTTTTGTTTGGTCATGTGACGGTGACTGACATCCAGGATTGAAGGGAGTTTAGTGGAAGTAGTGGTGAAGTCAGCGGGTTATTTATTTCTTTTCAATGTGTGAAATTCATATACAAAATGTAAGTACATACTGGTTAATGGCCATAACAGCAATATTCATATGGGATATTGATATCTGGCAAAATTTTTTCAAAGCATCCTGAGTTTTCAAGTTTGTCTGGATTTGTATTAAAGAACTGGAAAGCTCACAAAAGTATTCACTCGTTGGTTTCTCATTTTATACCGTCTTCCTGCCACAAACTTCAATGTAGTTTATTGGGATTTGAATGGACCAAATCCCAATAAAGACAAAGTAGTGTAAAATGTGTGGACTAAGTTTGCATTCTTTTTTACCGTACATAAAATCCATTACATCCAACTACCTGATATAAAGATTAAAAAACACTCGTATCACCTAAACCACATAAATTCAGCTTCTTCATTTTTCAGTCAGGCTAAAATCTATTTTCACTTTAAAGTGAGTGGTAACATAATAATTATAACTGGTGAAGGAGAAAAGACAGATTCTTAAAGTCTCTCTAATCGTCATGTTGTTGAAGTGGAACTTCACAGAACGTAGATAAAACTGCAGAAGCTTCATCCTTTAAAAAGATTATGAACTCAGTGGCTTTATTTTTCTGTTTGAGCTATCATTTATTTTACAAATCTAACAGCTGTTCTTTAATCTTGAAGCTTCCCCGGAGGATTTTTTTTCTCCTTTAATCATCCATCCAAAGAAAATCCTAAATGTGTGACAAGCGCTATAAATAACTGCTAAACATGGAAAATGAGCGCATGATGAGCTCTTGAGGTTAGCAAAAGCAGTGCTACTTCATGGCATGAAATGAGAGAAAGTCTTAAATGGCCAAGAGAGGAAGAATATCTGAAAGCTCATATTTGCACAAGTTGAGTAAGAACTGGAAAATCCTCTTTATTTGCTTTTCATCAGATGGAAAAGAGAAAATTTCTATTATCCTTTTCCTCCATTTCCGTATTTTTAGAGCACAGTAGATTATTTCCTCTGAGCAATTTGTCCATGTCGGAGTTATTTCCAGTCAATTCTCTGATATTTGATTACTATCAACCCAGTGGTGATGTAGCTTTCCGTACCTCAATGAAGCTGTGTGGAACAACAAGGGCTAATGTTCATACAATGGCTTCCATGTTGCATTTGAAAAGGACTCTGTTGTGACTATTGTATATAATTAATAAATTTTCCATCTGATTTTTTGTGTGAAATATTTTTTCTTGTCACATGACAATAGATCAAAACTTTAGCTGGAAGAAGAAGACTTTCCGATATTCAAAACCCATAATGGTATATTTTTTTGGTTCAAATAAAAATCTGTAAAGTTGGTGAGAATTTATATTCAACCCCTTTTATTCCGAGACCTTTCAAAAACAATCCGGTGCAGTCTAATGCGGATACAAATCCCTTGAAAGGACCCTGGCTAAATAGATGATACTGTAATTTAATCTCAGTCTAATTCCTGGTGATCTATGAAGGTATCAGAGGTTTTTTTGTAGAACATTAGTTTGGTGACCCAGAAGTGGTAAGAAAGTACTAAAACCACAACACAACAACGAAAGAACACAACAAAAGCCACAAAAGACTTTTGTCTTTTAGCTAATTTTATGCTAAAACAAAAATTAGCTAAAACGGAAGTATTGCCACAATGGAATTTTTGCTATGGAAGTTTTGTCAAAATGAAAATTATGCTAAAATGGAAGTTATGATAGAACGGAGCTTATGCGAAAACAAAAATTAGCCTAAGCTAAAATGGAATTTAGGCTAAAACAAAAGTTAGCCCACCCTAAAACAGAAATTATGCTAAAATATATTTTTTTCTAAGATTTAAGTTATGTGATAGACGTTATGTCAAAATAAAAATTATGCCAAAACAGAAGTTATGTTAAAATGGAGTTTATGCTAAAACAAATATTAGCCTAAGCTAAAATAGAAATTATGCTAATATGGAAATTTTGCTAAAACTGAAATTATGCTAAAACAAGTTAGCCTATCCTAAGACGGAAGTTATACTAAAATATAGTTTCTGCTAAAATGGAAGTTATGGTAAAACTAAAATTATGCGACAAATAAAATTATGATAACCTATTTTATTATGATAACTTTTGTAGTGTTTTTTATTTTTTAATTTTTTCGCTGCCGTGTTATGGGTTGTGCTGTTATGTTGTGGCTTTTGCATTTGTTGGCCCTTCTGAGCCACCGTACAGAAGAGAACAAACCACAAACCACAGCAGAAAGGTCAGATAGAAAGAAGATGTAAAATGTAAGAGTTTAAAGCAGGATTAGGTTATAAAACAACATCCCTTCTTTATATTTCTCACAGATCTATCACATAAAATCCAAAAGATATATTTGATGAGATTTGATTTATGTTGCTGCGTTATAAGTTGTAGTTTTCAGAACATGATGGGTTTTCTTCTCATGTTAGATCAGTGTTACACGGTGTATAAGTTAAGTTGATGCAGATGAAATGTTTCACATTTGTGGAGGAGAACTGTGAGCTTCAGCTTTATACAGTGATTTAAACCATAGAGAAACAGCCTTGGATTGGAGGCGAAGCCAGATGCTACTGCATGAAATTTGAATTAGAAATCAGTTTGCGTGTACTAGTGACAGAAACAAAGACTCACTGTTGTTGCTTGTCCAAAAATAACACCCAAAATAACAGACTGCTTGTCAGGAAAAACAGTATCGTACATCTTGGATCACAACTGGCCTGTATGAGTGTTTAGACAGGCACTGACATGGAGCAGATCGGATGAAGTTTTTATTTCCACCAGAGGAAATATAATGTACAGTATTCACAAGAGAGCAGCAATATAAGGTTGATTATGTTGATTTACTCAACTGTATTAAAAGTTTGACCTATTAGAACTTGTAGGACTCTTCTGCTACCATGTATACGTTTTTCTGATTAGCAGCCTGTTAATACTGCAGGATGCCACGGAAAAAACAGAGACTCCAAATCATTGGCATTTCAGTAGAGATTTACTGTCAATGAATACAAAGTGGCTTCAAATTAACAGCTTGCTAACAGGCTGTTTTTTTTTGTTGTTTTTTTAACGGCAAGGTGAATATGCCATCAGTACCTTTAAACTGCGAGTGCCTTGGAGATAAAATGCTTCTCCAGTTCCTATTTAGGCTGCAAAGCAAAATGAATCAATTTGCAGATACATTATTCATAAAACTCTTCGTCTGAATATGTATAGAGGAGTTGCTGATGTGAGAAACATCGCTGACAAGATGTTCATTTTATAGATGAACACCTCTCAGATGCTTATAATTTCTCACTCAACTCCTGCTTAGCGGAGCATGAACGTGAGTCGGAGGCAACGTGAGTCGGAGGCAACGTGTTTGCAGGCGTAAAGGAATTCCCTCTTTTCCTCGCCGACTGATTTTTTTTTCTTATTTCTTTTCTTTTTTTTCTGGACTGTATTCCTGAATGATGATCGGAGCCGCATGGTAACACACCAATGTACTGGCAAGGGACTGATATTGTTCTCTCTGTGCACTGGTTGGATTTCACGGTGCGGTATGAACAAGCTGACACATTATTGAGTTTTAAGCTAGGCCTGGCTCAGATAGAATCTGATCGCATTCCTTCTGTTTTATTGCTTTGTTTGTTCTCAGAATGAAAACAGCTGGCAGTAAATTGTCTTTTTTGGGGGGTTTTTTGTTGCTTTTTTTCTTATTAGCTTCATATGTTTTCAGCTGTCTTATGTAACTTTAATTCATACAGATGCAAAATATAAAGGAAATCATTGTGTCTGATCTTCTTCACATCTGGAATAGTAAAAAAAAAAATTCCCTCTAAGAAATTCAACAAACTGAAAAATGTATAGTTTACCATTAACCTGCAAATTTTCAAACAAAAAGATAAATTCTCAGACTAACTTTGTTTTTATTCTTAAATTACTATGAATCAGAACATGATGTGTTGCTTTTGGGGATTTTGTTTTCTTCTACTTTGTGTCGTCTAAGAGAGTCTCATCAAATATTAGGATTAAGGTTAAAAAAGTCACATTGATGCTTCAAAGAAGAACTGAAATCACATCTGAAAATATTGATGCTGAATTAATATTATTTAGGGAAGCACTTCCAGACAAGATTGCAGAGACCCATTTCTCTGCCCTAAAACGTGAATAACTTGTTTTGTGGGTTTTTATCAGTAAATGCTTTTGGAGAAAATGCCAGGGCAAGTGATACACAATCAGAACCGTATGAACTGTTTGTACAACAAGCATATTTTCATGACCTACTTTCACCTGACGTTAGCTTAAAATCACTTTAAAGCTTTCCTTTGATTGCTTGGCTGGAGTATTCATAAGTGGATTCATTTGTATGTTTGCCTGCTGTTTTGTTTCTTATGGCCAGCTTTCTTCCTGCCTCTACATTGCAATGTGTCCTTTTTATTTCAACTCCACCTGTTTAAGATGAAGAAGAACACATCCAAAGTCCAGAAACCCTGGGCTGACTTACCAAGTCAATAACCAGCATCGTGGCACTGTGGGTGAATGGCAAAGTGCGGAGGCAGGAGGCAGGCACGGGAAAATAAATAGTTTTTCAAAAAAGAAAAAAGAAAAGAAAAATAGGAAAAGTCCAAATCTGACAAAGAAGGATTTACAGTAGGATTTACTGGAATGCTAGACAGGTAAGTTAATGAGCAGAGAAGAGATAGATGGGGAATGACTGGAGCTGCCACACCGAGGAAAGGTAATTAATTATGTCAGTTTTGTTTGTACTATCTACAAACAAAAGGGGAAAAATCCCTTTTGTTTGGACAAAAACTGACATGGAGGACTAAACCCAGATCCACAAAGAAAAGAAATAAAAACTAAGAAAATACTCAGCGCAATATGGCAGGATAATAATTTACAACCCAGGAATGAACAGAAGGAAAACGAAGAGTGTTGGATCCCCAAATAAAGAAAAACAAAACCCAAAGGTCATGGAATATTAATTTTCACATTTTCTTTTCTTCTTCTTACTTTTGAATTGTTCTCTTTTTATGCTTCTTCAAGCGCAATTAACATAATTTTCATTTAAAGGGGCAGCATTATGTAAAACCTACATTTTTGAGCTTTCCATCATGTTATAAAGTTATTCCTTTAACAAAAGCATACATGGAGTGTTGCCTTGAAACTTTCATGCATGTTTGAAAAATCCTTTTATCTCCCATGGCAACCATTCAGCTGTGCAAAACGCCTGAGTGGACCTAGCACCGCCTTTGAGACGTAGCTCCTCCTCTGATACGCAGTTTCCAAGCTTTCAAGTTTCCTCCTCACAGCTCAGCCCTCCAATGCAACACCACCACTCAGCTCCTTCAGACTAGCCAGCAGCAATTAGCAAACACCTGGTCGAACTGCGCTCAGTATACAAGTTACTTCTCAGTGCAACACTGGTAAAAACGTTGTAAAAGGGTTAATAGTGGAGCAATGTTGTAATGACTTCCTGAGGGTGGAGTTTCTTAAAGAGACAGAGGCCCAATTTCAAGATGTTAAATTATGAAGCCAAATTTCTTTTAAGTCATATTTGATACATAAATCATTTTTATAAGAACTGATGGTAACATAGTTACTTGATAGTGGTATAAAATGGCAATATGTGGCTGGAAAATACATAATACTGCCCCTTTAAACTCACTTAGATAAAAAAAAAACAGAGATGTTTTCCTAGCTATGGAGCGGCCCTAAACATACGCATGACAAGTACCAGAAGAAAGTCCTAGTAAACTGAGGAAAAACTAGATGTTGTGTACAAAACACACTGCGCATAATTGATAAAGTTTTCTAAGAGTTTGGATCAAAAATCATAGGTGATTAAAAGTGATTAAACATGTTGTTTGCGTCTGTCTTTACAGTGAAATCTGAAACGAAAGAGGTTGTTTTTTTTGGTCAGAATTGATGAGCAGATGGGAGACGGTTTCTTTGGGGAACCCGCTGCGAGGGGCCACGCTCTCCCCTCGGCCCTCCCTCCCAACGGTGCCAGCTCTCTGCCGCTGCGTGCCGATAAGGCGGCGCTCCCATCCTGGGCTTTCCCCATCAGCACAGGGCGGAAAAGCAAAAAGAGCCATCTGCGATTTACCCAGACGCTGGGCCTCATCTGCCCCTGTCAGCAGGCCGAAAGAGTCAAACTAAATCTGGCGTAAACACCTCAAACCCGAGTGCATCCCACAATGCAAAGGGACAGTAATAACTGAAATACTGACACATTTTTCACCTCAACCACCCTGACATCGTTTCCGCTAAATGAGACGGTTTCCTGGAATAACTCCGGCATCTCCACCCTCACCTGCTGTCTGCAAAAGTTAGAATCAGTTTGGAAAAGTCAAAACCACCATACTTCTTCTTCTCCATCTTTATTTCTGATATCTCTCAGCTGGACTTTAGGCTCTGGTATAAGCATCCTCCTTGTGGTGCTTCTATGATGTGCTGGCACCCTCTGCTGCCAGCTGGAGAGAATGCCTTTTGTGCTCCCTTTTTCATTTTTTTAGAGCAATCTCATTAAACGAGTGCTGCTTTCCTCCTGCAGCTGTTCCGCAACCATACGAGGCACAGATTGCGATGCCTTGAGTGGCCCCTCTTTCTGTTTTACACGCCGCCTCACAGCAGAGTTAATGTGTTTTATAGGTCCACAAGGCAAAAGCAGTCGGTGGTGTAAAGAAAAAGGGTAACTGTTGCTGTATCTGCTGTAAGCGATGCAAATTTTACACACAAAGGGTCATTTCTTTTAGAGCAACACGGTTGAGGAAATGTATTTTTATTTAGCAGCTTGGTTTTAACCCCCGTAGCCAATCAGATTTTTCCGTACCCCTTATTTAATTTTGGCCCGCTCTGACAGACAGCCTTGCACGCGATCTCTGCCTCGCTTCCCTATTACAGTCCATCTTAGAGCCAATTTGCTGTGATATTTCGAAATGCAGAGGAACCAGTTGACAATAATGAAGCCAAAATAAGTCGAGCTTATTATACGGTGCAGCAGGCGACCCGTCCTGGGTTTTCTCCACACAACAGTCATTTCTCAGGTAAAAATATGCCAATCTTCGTGGATTGACTTGCTGGGATACATCCTTGTTAGTGCAGCAGGGTGAGGCACGGTGTGTGTGCTGCTGAAGATTCTCGTAGCTCATGTGTCTGAATGTCACACTAAGAGCTAACACAATATAATAAGCAAAAGAAAAAAAGTTTGGTGGGAAACCTTTTTACAACTTTATTATTGACACAAGACTTTAAATTAAGAGGTCATTTCAAAGTTTTAAAATTTTTTGAGGTCAAAGTTTTAACCTATTATTAAGAGATATATGTGTTAAACAAATTTCAGCTTGAAAAAAAATCTAAACGTGTCCAACTAATGCTGGACTAAATGGATTCATGATTAGTTGAACATGTTGGCCTAAATACATTGTAATTTTCCTATTGTCCAAAAAATCTCCATGGTTCGTGAAAACACATAATTACTTTCAAAATTATTTGGAAAATACACAAGTATGACTTTTTCAAGTCAATTACCAAAATAAGTAAAATGTTTGATAAGAACCTGTGCATGCAGGTGATGCTTAAATCCTCAACATGCACTCGCTCCACTCTGTGTTGAGTTAAAGACAGACGAGAAAATCACACACCGCCCTTTCACTCAGAAGGGTTAGGAAGAGCTTTGGTTATATTTAAAATACGGACTCGTCTTTGCACAGAATGTGAGGTTTCCAGAGGTCAACTACGGTAGTTCCAGGAGGATCTTTCTTTATTCCTTTTTACTGTGCTTTGGATCACTTTGGTAGCGCTTCCCCCCGTCCCCGAGGCTGCCGTTAACCTCGATTCAAGAGTCTTTGAGTTGACCTGCATTAAGAACTGCAGTGGAAATGGTTCTTTGATGTCTTTATGCCGCTTCTGGTCCTTCTCGACTCGCCTCTAGCTGTGCAGTGTATTCTGACAAAAGGTGGCCTTAAGTCAGCTGTCGGGCTCAGCAGATCTTTTAACATTCTCTCACTTAATATTGTCATTACCCAGCATCCTTTGATGCATCTTTCCCATCAGTGCTGCACATTCAGTTCATATGTTGTAATCAATATTTGTGCCACTCAGAAAGGAGTGAACCAACCTTGAGAAATCCACATTCATGCTTGTTCCGACGTACAGTGTTTGAAAGTTTTACCTGAACTACGACCGTCTGGATCATAATACAGCAGAATAGTCTAACAGTAGTTGTTCTATTTCTGGTCTTTCTATGGTTGTGAATGTAAAATCGCTGTGTTATATGGGTTGAAATGTGAAGAAATGAACTTGTGAAACATCTACTCTTGTCATATCTATAAAGTGTATAGTGTTTACTGATGTGCTCAAGTTTTGTGTATGTGTGCACTGGGTGAAATTCGGTATTCTGCTGCATCAGGAGCACTTTTGATTTCCCGTTTGCGTTTTTTTTCTGTACTTGATGATTTTTTGATCATCTGAGGATAACATTTTAGTGCTATATACAGTTAATGTGTGTGCCTAACACGTAAAATAATTATAGCATGAGCTGATCAGAAAGTAGGTCATACTGCCTTTAGTTGGAGCCTCTTAATAGTAATCGCCAAGTTGAGGTGAGTAACTTCATCAGCACTGAGTGGGTAACTGCACAGCGTATCTTGTGATTAAATATTAGTGCTACAGTCTCCAACACAGCTCTGTAGAATGTTGCCTGGACGCTGGTAGTTGGGTATGTGTGCCTCTACTGTTCGTGTTTCACGAACCCTGTGACAGAGATCATCAGAGGTGTGTATTGAGCTAAATTCGATTGTTAGTGGTGGTTTCCCAGAAAATTGCAAGAGTTATTTTGCTCTTTCTGAAATTGGTCAGCTGAGTTCCTGGCTAGCTCTCATTAAACATCCAGCCATCCTGAACAATTGACTTACAAGCTCCCTTGCACACAACCAGCCCTACGCTTAGTTACTTCAGCCTGCGAGCAATTAGTCTGTGTTTATCTCCGTTTCCTGCTTTCATTTGATCCATGCTCAGAGAGAGACGGGGACAGCTGGGGTTTGTAGGTTGCTTCCTTTTGTGAACAGACAAAAAGGTCGAATGCGTGCAAAGGCATATAGAAGAGAAGGAGGTGATCTGAAACATTGTGGCACAGGCTTGCACATCTGAAAGTCATTGGAACAGGAACATATCCCCTCCTCTCTGCCTTCTCGGTTTCTCCCTGGAGCTCAGTTCCCCTGTTAAACCGTGGCCTGCTGACATGTATTTGGAAATTAGTTCCAAATGAAACCCTGGTTTAGAACTGAGACAATACAGTTGGGTCTGGGTTTTGTTTTTTTTTTCCTTTTGTGCTTTGGACATTAGTATCCAGTTTATGTCATCGTCGAATAATGTTGAAAGACAATAATGTGTAGAGTCAATGTACATGACACTTGGATCGCTTACAGGTCAAATATATTGATATTCAAGCAGCTCAAGTAATCAGTTTGGCCTTACCAATGCCTCTATCACAGCCTGCAGTCAGTCTCCATGGTTACCATCTGCTTTCCTCGCTTCTAGAGGGATTATTTGTTTGTAAACACAGCAGATCCACACACAACGTGACTACAGAAAGTCACCGGTTGCCATGGTTACCTGCATTTATCTTTTTGCTTTACCATTAGATTTTCAATTTGTTGTTTTATGTTGGTATGTACATAAGCAGAGACATAGCTAATTTACAAATTAACATTGTTTATTGCCTTATAATCTTTGGAAGATAGTTAGTTGTTTTATTTTCTATTCAACATTTCTGTCTGAAATGTGTTAATCTTGCTGTACAATGAATTAGAAAAATTGCTGTTTAACGTAAAGTGAGGCTTAATGTAAAATGTAAAAAAAGAAACATTTCATAAAAGATATAAATTTATGATTTTCATCCTCTTCCTGTGAACAGACACCCTAAAAGACAGGATTCACATTATCGCAGCTCGTTAAGGATGTTAATTGAAGTCGCCCAGACAGATTGGAGCAGAATATACTGCATGTGCGCCTTGCTTAGTTCTGTTTCTCTGTATCAGCAGGCAGAGAAGCTCTGGATAATTTGATTTCCTGGCTGAGGCCAGGATGGGACTCAGGTCTCTATTATCTGACAATCAGAGGCGGAGGTACAAGTCTAATATTTGTGTGGAGAGCAGGAAATGACCTGTGTTGCTGCACTATACAGCATAGGGAAGGAAAGAAAGGAACATGAACTGTTGTGTCATGTCAGGCCTTTGGCTCCTGTTGCTTCCAGCAGAGTGAAAAAGGAGAGAACAAATAGTTTGCCAGAAAAACATTTAAGGAAACTTAGTCCTTCCATCCTCAGCTTTCCTCTTAAGAGCAAAGCAATATTTAACAATTTTGAAATTAAGCTTTTCTTTACTTTTGTCAGAGTACCATCTCACTATTGAGTATCAGTAACATGAAAATGCACCACCTTCGGTAAATTATTTTCCATTATTCCATTCTAAACATCCTATATTAGGATAAACCCCAACCTAGTCAGGACACCACAGATTTTTGGACAAGTTGAGAGATTCTGTGACATACAGTACAGACCAAAGGTTTGGACACACCTTCTCATTCAATGACTTTCCTTTATTTTCATGACTATTGACATTGTAGATTCACACTGAAGGCATCAAAACTATGAATTAACACATGTGGAAATATGTACTAAACAAAAAAGTGTAAAACAATTGAAAATACGCCTTATATTCTAGTTTCTTCAAAGTAGCAACCTTTTGCTGTGATTACTACTTT
>CAEFZX010021705.1:0-10708 GCA_903066825.1 Alfaro cultratus
TCCATCCATCCATCCATCCATTCGCCCATCCATCCATCCATCCATCCATTCGCCCATCCATCCATCCATCCATCCATTCGCCCATCCATCCATCCATCCATCCATCTCGCTGTCATTGGTCTCTCCTCCCTTCTCAGTTTATCCTCATTATTTCTATAGGTAGCCGCTGGTCAGAGGATGAAGCTGAATTCCCTGCATTCAGAACCAGGATGATGAACTGAAACAAAACTAAAAAGGAAGATTTTATCAATGGAGCAGATGCTTCCTGAGAGGAAACTTTCTAGAATAATCTATGTTTTTATGATATTTATGTCAACCAATGGGACTTTTAATTGACTTGGAGTTATAATGTAACCTCTTTTTGCCTCTGTCCCATTAATCAGCCCACTTTTTAAAACCGTTTGGTCTCAGATTTCTGTAACTGAATGTTTTTCTCGTCTGAAGTTTGTATATTTCTACCAGCAGACGTTTTATCTAATCTTTTTTATAATCCTGATTATTGACCAGATGTATGTTTTCCTTCTCTAATCACTGAATTTATTCTTAAGTGACTTTAATATGACATATAACTTAATTCATATCTTTTTGTAGCTCCTGACCTGTGAGTTTATGTAAATGCGGCTCTTAGTTGTGTGAATATCAGATTAATCGCTGGAGTTTCATAAACTCTGAGTCGTCTGTCGCCTTGAACCGAACTGCTGGCCATCCAGGGCATGACGACAAATATCATGTGAAACAGATTTTTTTCTGCTTTTCTTCTTTACTTTCATATCTAATACCAAAATATGTTAATCCTCCAGAGTTGAAGAGTTGAAGCCATCTAACAGTAGCCGCAGGCTGCTTTCAGTGAAATCAGACCTCCAGGTTTTATGAGGAAGCTCCCTCACGCCTGTCCCTGCAGATCCCTTTAATCCAGCCTTCCTAACCTCCGGAGAACCCGCAGACGTCCTCGCCGGTCCAGGCGGGCGCCTCGGGCTCCGTTAGCGGACCAAGTTCACCGAGGCCTCAGCTGATCCCTGCTGCCATCACGTCCTCCCATAAACCTTTTTTAAAATGACTTTGTACTAAGATTTTATACCAAGCCTTATTGTTCTTAACTCCTTTCCTGTCCCTTATTTATTATCAGTCATCCGCGTTGTCTCGTCCTGTTCGTTCCCCAGAAACACAGGTCCTAACATCCGTCTCCATGGCGATGCAGAAGGAACCGACGTTTTCTTTTTTTCTTGTGATTTTAGTCATTTATGCACAAAGCAAATCATGTTGCTGTTTTTATTCCTGCTCCTCCTGTTGAATCTTCTGACCTTGTAACAATGATGTACAGTCTGAGTACTTATAAACTATTTTTATCACAGTATTATTTATTGCTTACTTTCAATAAAATACTGAAACTTATTTTCCACTGCAGATCCGAAGCTGAGCTTCTGTCTTGACGTTTCGTGTTGCGTTTGTTGGTTTCAAACTGGTTTTAAGGGCTTTTCTGACAGGAATCGTGACATTTTTTCTCCCCTGTCTTCAGTTTATATCATTAAAGCCAAATTCATTTTGGCCTTTTAATTATTTGAACCTCAGTGATTTTTAAAAACAAATATTAGATACACAATTTTGAATTTGAGGATTTTGTCTTATCCAGGAGAATGAAAATTATTCATACAGGCTTAAGTAATATTTAGGGACCTTGATTTAAAAAAGTAGGTCAGGAAGCAATGAAATGGAAAAAAACAAAAAACCTACCAATTCTACAAAGAAGGGAGGTCAAAGGTCAACCAGAATGATGTCTGAAGTATGGTTGATTGTTATGGAAAGTGTGTGATCAACCTGAGACATTTACCGGTTATTACTGGAGTGTGTGTATATGTAACCAGTTTGAAAAAAAATCTGACTTCAAACCTAAAAAAAAATCTAAAAACAGTTCAAGATTTTTAAAAGTGCCTTAATATTATTACTTTAATCCTGAACATGAGTGGATGGAAACTTCTGACCAGCACTATGGATGTTGAGGTCAGTAGAGCTCATCTTTACAAGTTAAAGATGAGTTTAAACCAGAAAGCTGCAGTTTGTAGTCCTACAAGCTGGAGTCTTAAAACTAGAGGAGCCTTACCAAAAAAAAAAAAGCTTTCTACTCATGTAAATTACTGTACATTAATACAAAGTGAATGATGTTTTTTTTTTTTTTTTATTTGATTGCTCATGTTCATATATTCAGCAATATCTAAACACCTTGCCTGATTTAAGCTAATAAGTTTTATATAAAATGGAATGTTTGCAAAATGTCACAAAAATGGTCCAATGAATTTGAATTCTCTCAGAAAAAGAATAGGCAGCTTAGCTGTAAGTCAGAATAGTTAAAACAACAAAAAACTTAAAAAAGTTTATATTCGTATTTGAGCTTCCCTTTCTGCTGAAATACAATAACTTTATAGTATATTTATTAAAATGTATAAATGTTTTTAATAAGTGTTCTTCTGTATCATACAATCCCACTGGTGTTGTATTGTAGTTGTGTTTTGAAAGTAATAAAAAAAACTTCGGTTTGGTACTTCTGGAGCTCCATACAACCCTGGAGCAGAAAACTTCTTCACGACGCCCCGCCCACTTGTGACGTCAGGGCTGGATCGGGATATCGGGAGAGCCGGAAGAGTCGCGGAAAGAGACGTTGCAGTTTCCACAAACGGTTCACCTTCACACCGGAGCACATCTACCGGGACGGGACAGCGCTCACCAGCCGGCTGGAGTGAACCTTCCTCTGGGTGACGGTGAGTGTTTCAGCCCCGCCCTGGAGCGGGAGAGCTGATTCCAGGTGATCATTCCAGAAGGAAGGCTAACGTTAGCCTGCTGCTAGCTGGGAAACTGGAACAGGAAATACCAGAACCAAACTGACCCACAAGCACCACGGTTTCATCCCAAACCTCAGTTTTCTGCTCGGTTTTATCCTCTAATGTTGCTTAATGCTCATCCTGGAGGGAACTAACCAGCTGAGACGCGACACGTACACATGTATGTTCAGATTTAACCGTTAATTGGCTGATTCAGAGGGGGGAATGGGGCTAATCCAGACATTTATACCCTGATCTGATTTATCAGGAGGAAACTGTCTGAGAGCAAAGGTCAAAAATCAACTAACAGTGTTTGATCAGCCTGTCTTCACCTCTCAGTCACATCAACACACCTCCTCAGCTGCCTGAAAGGTGAGCAGCAGCTGGGTGTGGTTCTGCTGAGATTCCTGTCATGGACCAGTAGCCATGCAGGTTCCTGCTTCCTGATCCCACCTCGACCAGTGGAGCCTCTGATGAAACACAGATGCTGGCTGTCCACATGCTGCTGAGTCAGGAGAAACCCAGAGGAATGTGGCTGATGATCCCAAAATGGCTCCAGAGGGAGGTTCTGTTCTGCCACCACCAGAGCAAAGCAGCAAACAGACCCAAACGATCCCACCTGGTGGTCCTGATCCGTCTGGTGGTCCTGATCCGCCTGCTGGTCCTGATCCGCCTGGACCTACAGAGACTGCAGGACCATTTACCAATATCGAATAAAATCAAATATTTTCTAAAGAAATCACTCGTTATGTTGCTTAATACTTCCACTCATTAATTATTGTGTGGAGAAACTCATATAAAACCTGACTACATGCTCCAGAAGAAAACTGTCTGAATTATAACTGATTATTTTCATCCAACTAATGAAATATTTGACATGTTTTTTCACTCTTTAAAAAATTCCTATAAATAAAATTAGGTTTGATTGTTTTCTTTTGAGTTGTCTACAGACGTGGCTGGAATTACATGATATGATTTAGAAAAACATGTTTCTGCTGCTTTGATTTTGATGATGCTTAATAACAGAGTGAAGCTGTAATGAGCTTCTGCTTCCACCTTCACTCTTTGGGTCGACACTTTGTGTTCTTGCATTGACAGGAAGTTAAATATCCATTTCTGAATTAGTTTTGTCTGGTTTCCTTTAAGCGTTTCTTCTGTTTCGACTTGTGTAGAAAAGTTAAAAAATTACAAAAACGATGGTTGTGTTGTACCGTTTTTAAAAATGTCTGATTTTATACAATAAAGAATATCAGTTTTTCATTTAAAGCAGAAAAAGCAACAATCATTGCTGCTGCTGTAAAAATTATGCTTGTTCTTGTTTCTTCACAAAGAAGTGGAGATAAAAGTTCATTTATGTTGCTGCTGTTATGGGAATTTAGCACTTAATGAAATATTCTGGGTATCTGGTGGGTCTGGTTGCCATACAGAGTCAGGACAGAATTTACTCAGCAGAAGAGAGGATGGGATATTCTTCCTGTTTCATAATTGATTTTACCAAATTTAAAGCCCAGAGTTACAATCTCACAGCAGATAATGATGCTCAGGTTTTGTTGTTCATGCTACTAATTTAAAGTATCACATAATCCAAACATGATGAAGGAAGCTAGCTTCAGCCATTTTATGTCCAGATTTACCACATCTGGCTTCTTCTGGGGCTGAATTGTGATGAATCAATGATGTAAAAACCTGAACGCGACATGAGCGTTCATATGGAAGAGGCACCAATCAAAGCTTCTTTTGGGAAGTGAACGGATTGGAATCAGACTGAACACTAAACACATTAAATTAAACATTAATTTCTGGGTAACTGAAGACTTTCAGGCGTCTGGTTTTAGTTTTTCTCCTGCAGACGGCTGAGGCTGAACGAGGCGGTTCTGGCTGAGTGTTCGGACCGATAAACCTGCTCAGGTCTGCAGCAGAAACGTCTCTGATCTATTTACAAACAAGAGAAAACAGCTAAAATAATATTTAATGTAAGGATGCATCAACCTTTACAAATCCTGGCTGGCCATTCCGATTTTAACGGATGCAGATTTGTTTTTTGTCTGGATTGAAAGTTGCTTTAGTTTTGGATCTTAGCCAAGGTAGATGAGATCTGAGCAGGTTTATTGGTCCTCCTCTAATTCAGTGCAGTTTTTTTCTATCTTGAAGAGATGAAAGTTGTAGTTCTGATGGATGAAGATGAGAAACGTCTGAATGTCAGTAATGTCTGATCCATCTGTGTTGCAGTGAGAATTGGGCTGATTGAAGATGTGGAAAGCTGCTGCAGGTCAAAATGTCAAGGTTGCCGTTGACGACGGCGGAGACGACTGGGAAACCGACCCGGACTTTGAGGTTCCACCATCATCCTCCCGTCTCTCCCTCCTCTCTCCTGTTCCGCATGTTTACGCTGTTTTGTTTTTTTTCCAGAATGACGTGTCGGAGAAGGAGCAGCGCTGGGGGGCGAAGACGGTGGCCGGGTCGGGACACCAGGAGCACATCGAGTCAGGATGCAGATGGTCTCTTCCTGTCTGAGTCACGCTGTCGGCCGGCGTCTGCTAACCGTTTGCCTCCCTGTGCTGCAGCATCCACCAGCTGAGGGAGACCGTCTCCACGGAGCACACCAGCCTGAAGCAGAAGGAGCTGGAGAACATGCCCAAGGCCTCGCACGGATACGGCGGCAAGTTCGGAGTCCAGCAGGACCGCATGGACAAGGTAGAAGCCAGCCGGCTGAGAGGAGGAAAAACATGCAAACATTTAATCCCATCATTGTTTTAATCTGAAATTCTTCATCATAATTTTATTTCTGTTTTTCAAGTTAATTTATTTTTGATGCTCATTTTCTGATTGGCTGCCAGTCAAATTCATCAAGCTGCTTTGCTCCTCATGCTAGAAGTGGCTACAGATGATAATGAAAACTTCCCACCATTAATGAGTTTTAATCCTGCAGAACCTTCTGGATGTTTTCCCAGAGTGTCTGACCTCCGTCTTCATCACTGAGTTGTTAGCGAGTCTTTTGGTTTCCTGCGGTTTACGTCACATTTTTTCTGTTGTGATTCAAACCAGTTTAACTTCAAGCTTATCTTGAGCGACCAACCAACCAACCAACCAGATGGTTTTCATCTGGTTGGTTTCTGTGTTAAACTCTCTAACCTCTCGGCAGCGACTGAGCCGGGTGTGTGAGCGGCGTCTGTGTGTGTGTTCACTGCAGCATGGATGTGATGAGCGAAGTGTGTTTACACCAAACGGCTCTGATGAGTCAGACGCTTCAAGCTGCTGTCTGCATCGGCGCGCAGGCGACACGGTGGGCCGCCGGTTCCCATCAGAACCAGACTAAAGACTAACTGGGTCCAGTCCAGACTCGGTCTTTCCTGTGTGGAGTGTGGATGTTTACAGTCCAACAGCATGTTGGTCACAATAAGTCACATTGAAATATTAATCTGCAAAATCACAACTGGAACAAACTGCTGTTGTTTATTTTGGATATTTAAAATGTTTTCCAGTCCCAAATGTTAAATGGACTTTAACGGTTATTGATTTTTGAGAATGTGTTCTTGCATTTCATTTATGTAATTATCATTATATTACTTGAAAATTGAGTCAAGACAACAATATTATCATTTACTGCAATAACTTCTGGGACGGTTTATGGTCCAGCATCGTCTGTTATGGTTTTCTGTTCTACGTGGGACCAGATGGACGGTTCCTGTTTCTAACGTCTGTTAGAGGCTGCAGTCATGAAACTTTATCATTTCTATAAAGCAATAATAATACCAGCTAAAAGTTTCCATCAAGTGGCTTCATGGTTATAAATCGCTAATATTTCATGCTTTATGTGATGTAATTATATTCAGGCTGAAACTATTAATCGATTATTGAAATAACCAACTAATTTAGTAATCGATTGATGGTTAACTGAATTAGAGACAATTTTCTGAAAGAGCAACGCAGTCAGAGGCGAAACCAAAACTGAACACAAACATTTAAAATAAAAAACCTTCTTTGTCTGTAAAACCCTACAATATTTAAATTTATATAAATGAACTTAATCACATGTTGATGTTAGAAGTATTTTTTAGCTGCAGATTGATCCAAGAAAATCTGTATTTCCTTATTGATAAAAGGAATTGAATTCTTTGTTTGCATATTTTAGTGCATTTCTACTATTGGATAAAATAAGCTTAAGTGCTTAAATAAAATGTGCCAAATTATTTAAACAATTAATCGTCAGAATAATTGCTTACTAAAATAATAATCAGCCTTAAATGATCTAAAAACAGTTTTCTGTTTGTTTTTGGTTATTTCCATTGGAGTCTGAAATACAACTTTATGAACCTCAAATTTAAAAACCTGGAGAGAATATAGATGTTTAATTATTAGAAATGATCAAAGAACTGCTGCAGTTTGATGTGGGTGGGTTTCGGTGTCGTTGCATTTAAAATGGATTTGATTTGTTTTGTCCTCAGTCTGCTGTGGGTCACGACTACCAGAGCAAACTGTCCAAGCATTGCTCCCAGACCGACACGGCCAAAGGCTTCGGAGGGAAGTACGGAGTCCAGGCCGACCGCGTCGACAAGGTGCCTCCTCTTAAACCGCATCGCTCAAGAGTTTTTATCCTGACAAAACGCAACGAGATGAGAAAAATGATTTGGGTTTGCAAAGCTTAACATTTTACAGATATGAAACGACTGTCAAGCAAACTTGTTCTGGTCTTAAAAACCAAACTATCACATTCACATCTTCCTGCACAGTTAAAAAGAACCAGGAGCAGAGCAGCATTTTAAAGCAGACCGAGCCTGATGGGCAGCAAAAAGGAAGGAAAACTCAGATTACAGCAGATTTCTACTAAACAAATCTTAACTGATTCACATTTTGGCCCCAGTAAAACTGCATTAAAACTTGTTAAGGTCAACAGTCAGCCTGAAGAGTGAATAAAAATCACCGGGTTTTCTCAGGAGTCAACACAGAATTTGACGTTTTAGTTTAAATTGATGAGTGATGATGACCCAATAAAATGAAGTCTGAATTTTACCATTTGGATCATTTGGTCACCACGGATCAACCAGAACAAAAGTAAAAACCTCCAGCAGCTTCTGGCTTTCTCAGGCTGAAGAGGAAGTTTTTCTTTTTATGGCTTAAATTCTGAACTTTGGACCTGAAAAGGGAAACATTGTAAACGAGCGTTGGTTCCTGGGATCACCATGGCGACCAATCAGCAGCAGACACGAGTCGGACCCATTACAGCTTCGCCATCGGACCCGGTCCCGGTCCCGGTGGCTGCTGGGCGCTGAATCAACACAAAGAACCAATCAGATGGAGATTTACATCCCAGTTCCTAGTTAAAGGCTTCACACCTTTTCTACAACAAAAGATGCACAAAATGTTGGATTATGCAGTTAAAAATATCAATAAACATTCAGAAAAGATTTATAAATTTCTCATATTTGTGTTTTGTAAATTTTAAACAAATTGACAGAAAAAACATTTAATGTCAAAATGAAAACTAATTTTTGCAAAATATTGTCAAATAAATGACTGGATAAATATTCACCCTCTTCAACGAGTTGACCTAACTCAAGAAATTAGTAGAAATTTTTTTTATTTTGACACCTAAAATAAAGTTTTTTGGTTTTATTTGGTCAAAATAGCCAAATTTAGTTGATCATGACTGATTTTTAAGCGGTGAACAGTTTCAGTCGGTGAGGATTCGCTGTTCTTCTATCTGCTCTTCACAAAGAAATGAAATCTAACATCAATAAATCACTTTATGTCTGACGTTCCTGTTTATTCCAGCATGAAATAACAGGATTCATAATTGCTGGATTATTTAAATAATAGTTTTTCCCGTGTCGTTGCAGTCGGCCGTCGGCTTTGAGTACGCTGGGAAGACGGAGAAACACGCGTCGCAGAAAGGTTTGTCCAGACTCGTCTGGTCTGATCCTCAGACATTCCTGGAATGTTCAGGACGGAAATCCAGCTCTGTTCCAGATTAATAATCCAGAGTTCCTGTTAGCAGCTGAGCAGCAGCTTCACATGTCGCTGTGCTGGTAGGAAATGTTTTGCTTCACTCTGACCTCTGACCCCTGCACTGTGCAGACTACACCACGGGGTTCGGCGGGCGGTACGGCGTTCAGGCGGATCGGGTCGACCAGAGTGCGGTCGGCTTCGACTATCAAGGCAAAACGGAGAAACACGAATCGCAGAAAGGTTAGTTCTTTATAATAGAGGAAAATTTGGTGGAAGGAAACAATTCCTGGCGTGCTCTTGTAGAAATGTAACTCTGAGCCTGAATGTCAGTTTTCAGGCCTTAGATTTTCTGTTGAATTCAGATCTGGACATGAATCTGCTCTGATCTGAACCCAAAACATCCAACGGCTTGATCAGCGAGTTCCTCCTGCTGGAAGATGAACTTTGACCCCAGACTCACATCTTCTGCAGATTCTAACAGGTTTTCCTCCAGGATGGACACATCAACCTAGAGCTGATGTGTCCATCCTGGAGGAATGGATGCATCCATCATAATGCTGCGGTGGCAGCATCATAATGCAGCATCATGATGCAGCATTATGATGCTGCATTATGATGCTGCATTATGATGCTGCATTATGATGCTGCATTATGATGCTGCCACCGCCATGTTTTATGTGCAGTCAGTTTCCTACTTATTGAGCCTTTTGAAAACAGACCAGGAAGTGAAACTGGATACAAACTGAGCTGCTTCCTGTCGTCCTGCAGCTTCTAGATACTTCGCTGCTGCAGGTCGATTCAGGTCACAGACGCATTTCAGATTTAGAAAGCGTCTAAAATCTGCTTCCTTCAGTAAAATCATCAGAAATATCTGGAAAGATTTAATTGATGTGGGATGGAAACAAACTTTTCTCTTTGCAGATTACGCCAAAGGTTTCGGGGGAAAGTTTGGCGTTGAGACGGACAAAGTGGACAAGAGCGCCGTGGGCTTCGAGTACCAGGGCAAAACGGAGCAGCACGAGTCGCAGAAAGGTCAGTGGAGGTGAAAGCGGGTCCAGCTGGAACCGGAGCCAGAAGCAGCTGGGCCGACAGAAACGAGCAGAATGTTCTGTCAAGGTGGAAGAACCCGGTTATCCCGGGGCTTTTCTTGTTTCTTCAGTTTTGATTTGTATTTTGCTCCTGTTGGAGCGATGAAATCCTAAAATCATCTTTCTCCTGGGTCTGAGTGGAGTCGGATCCAGAGACGCCCAGCAGCCGAGGGAGGCGCTGAGTGGACCTGTGTCTGCAGGCCCGGCTCAGCCACACCTGCCTTCCTGCCCCGACTCGCCCAGAATCTGTTTTTATCAACCTGCAGCTTGTCTGTCTGTCTGTCTGTCTGTCTGTCTCTCTGTCTCTCTGTCTCTGTCTGTCCGTCTGTCTGTCTCTCTGTCTCTCTGTCTCTCTGTCCGTCTGTCCGTCTGTCTGTCTGTCTGTCTGTCTGTCTCTCTGTCTGTCTCTCTGTCTGTCTGTCTGTCTCTCTGTCTGTCTGTCTGTCTCTCTGTCTCTCTGTCTCTCTGTCTGTCTGTCTGTCTGACATTGAAAGATGTTTTTTTTGCATCTTTTCATCTATTTCTAACACTGCATTAAAAAAAAGTCCTAAATCTGCAGAATGTGGCTTTATTTTTAATCTGATAATCATCAGAATAATGAAGAACTAAAATAAATAATGACCAATTATCAATATGATACAAGCGAAAGAAGGAAACATGTTTTAGGTTCTGCTGAGCGAAGTCGGTGTGACTCTGGTTCTCCTCCTCTGGTTCTCCTCCTCTGGTTCTCCTCTGGTTCTCCTCCTCTGGTTCTCCTCTGGTTCTCCTCCTCTGGTTCTCCTCCTCTGGTTCTCCTCCTCTGGTTCTCCTCTGGTTCTCCTCCTCTGGTTCTCCTCTGGTTCTCCTCCTCTGGTTCTCCTC
>CAEFZX010021706.1:0-15595 GCA_903066825.1 Alfaro cultratus
TATATATATATATATATATATATATATATATATATATATATATATATATATATATATAGTTATCTTTAATTAATTTCAATATAATTATCAAATCTGTTTTAACCAAATGTTCAACAAATTTTGGTGCACACATATAACGTAGCACTCGGTAGTCGGTGTCATTTACCAGTTAGAAATGTGAGTACTAGAAGTTGCTCGAGTTAGATTAGTGCGTATTCATGTATTAGTGGTGGAAAGAAACTCTAGGGTGTCATAGTTCTGTGCCGGACAAGCGGAACCTTAAACCGGAAACTAAACAAGGTTCCGGAAGCAGATCGTCGCAGGAGTTCAATTGACATTTGTTGTCATCGGCCCTTCTTGCTGTCACAGGACGTTGGACGAAGGTGCGGATGAATGGCAATGATGGCAGTGAGAGCGGCGGCCTCGGTAGCGGGAACCCCGGCGTCTGTGTCCCGCTTCAGGGGAGCGCTGGTTGCGGCTGTGCTGGGAGACTGCGTCGGTGGAGAGTTTGAAGGAGCGGAGGAGGTTCCAATGGAGACCGTACTGCAGCACCTAAGCGGCCTGGAAGATGAAACTAAAGGAAACGGTGAGTCAGTTAATGCGTTTAAAGATTATATTTGGGGAAATCGGGCTCAACAGGCATTTTGTTTCTAGCAGCCTGTCACAATTTGTTTCTATGAATATCACAGCTTTAACTACAGAAGCATGACTTCACAATGCTGTTTATTTGCTGTACATAGTTTTTTTAGGCAATACTTTTCTTTAATGTTCAATTTTCTCATGTCATTGACACTGATCAGTGGCCAATTTGATTATTTTGGATCTGTAGACACATCACCAAATAGCATGCATTTTGCTGCATTTAATCTTTAAAATGAGCAACAAATGATTGCTGTATTAATGAATTTATCAGTTGATTCTCAGTTGCTTTCAAAACCACTATCTGCTGCTTCTGCTGCCTTTAAAGGACTAGCAATTGATTCAAGGACCCTTACACAATCATCCCACTTTGATATGTTTTAAATCTTCAAAAAGATACTCTGAATAATTTAAAATGTGAATGTTACCACAATTGGTATTAGTCAGGAAAAGCCTGATCATTGTGTTCCTAGTTTTCAATCATTACTGTTCCTCTCAGGTTTTCAGGAAGTTGACTCCAAAGCTGAGAAGCCTAGCTTTTCACAAATTCTAGTAAAATACATTGTTTGTAGTTTTGACATCAGAAAATGTCAAAAACCTTTAGGAGCATACCGTATTTTTGCACAGCAGTTTAAGTTTCTGACCCTTCTGTGTCATTTTAAGCTTCAGTTAGTTCAGATTTTTACTTTTGCATGTAATATAAAAAAATTAATAAATAACATGTTTTTTGTGCGTTAGGGAGCCTGTAACTCTTGAATAGGAGTGCTTCAAAAATTGAGCTTTGAGCAGTCCCATATGCACAAAGTAATTGCAGATCTTCCATTAACATACCACGGTTTCCTATCTATTTTATAAATCAGTATTTTATGATGATCTTTTATAATGCAATAATATATGTTTTTGATGCTTAGATCATGTAATCTGAAGTATAGGGAGTACATTTAGCTAGAATAACATGTCCTGATGAGGAGCAACAGGTTTTATCTGAATTCTGTGTTTTAAAGGCGTCCTCGAATATAGTGATGACACTGCTATGACGCGTTGTGTGGTCCAGTCTCTTCTGAACCGGTGTGGATACGATGAGCAGGACTTGGCCCGCAGGTAGACTGATGCCAACATCAGCATCCCTGGTTATTTTAAGTCTAATATCAGAAAATTTTAACCTACAGTTTTCACACTTGTAGGTTTGCGAAGGAGTACAGTGGCTCCCCCGGCCGAGGTTATGGTTCTGGAGTGATCCAGGTGTTGAAGAAGCTTGCCTCCCCCCAGCTTGCTGACGTTTACCAACCAGCAAGGGATCAGTTTAACGGTCGGGGCTCGTTTGGAAACGGCGGGGCAATGAGAGCAGCCCCCTTTGCGCTGGCTTTTCCTAATTTGCCTGATGTTAAACAGGTCAGTGGTAACCTTGTGATGTTTAAAACAGCAAAATCCCCAATGTAAATGTGAGGTTGATCATCACTCCACAGTTTATTTTTCTTTGCAGTTTGCCCGTCTTGGTGCCATGCTGACACACTCCTGCTCTCTGGGTTATAACGGAGCTGTCCTGCAAGCATTGGCTGTTCATCTGTCCCTCCAGGGGGCGCTCAGCCTGCCTCAGCAGTTCATAAGTAGGCTGATAACAGAGATGGAAGAAGTGGAGGGCGAGGAGGAGGCTCTTCGTGATGCCAGAATGTGAGTTCCCAATGAATAAAACTTTTAAGAGCTCCTGCAGAAAAAAAAACACAACAGAAAATTTTGATTTTTGTCAAAAAAAATCCACAACTCCAAAGGTGGTCTCTCTGCAGTTTTCTGAATGTCTTGTATCTTTTCAGTCTAAAAGAAGCAGAAAAACCATTCTGTGAGCGTCTCCACAAAGTCAGAGACTTGATGGACAGAAATAAAGTGAGCATAGAGGAAGTCATCTCTGAACTCGGTCAGTAAACCTCCCCACTTTGTCATTTAAATTCATATGAGAACTTCTATCTGTATTATTATTATTTTTTCTTGTATATTAAATAAATATCCAGGGATTATATAAGGTCCCTGCTTTGGGATTCGGATCAAGCACAGAAACCAGGTCCTGATGTTCTTAGATGGATGGAAAGTACAACTAGCTGCAGAAAAATAAGTGGTTTAATTGAGTAATATGATCAATTATTTAAATCAGAAATGGCTTAAAGCAGCATAAATCTCTTTATGAATGAAATGTGCTCAAATTCAAAGATGCAAAACAAATCATTTAAATTATGGCCAAAAAGGAGCTAGAACCTCTCAACAATAAACTTTTTCTGAATAGTACTGACACGTTTTATTTAACTTTTCTATTTTCATTTACTGTTTCTTGGGGGTTTCATTTGTTTTTCTGACATTTTTTATATATTTTGTCATCTATACATTTATAATTTTTTACTATGCAGATATGTATTTATTTGTTTTTGCCATCAGTAAACATGATGGGAAGTTTACTGCCATCAAATTAATTTGCTATTCAACAAATTAACTTGATGTTAATTTGTTATTCAATGCAAAACGTTTACGTATATAATTAATTAAAGTGGTGGTTGTGGGCAGGATTGGTTTAATTCATTTTATATGTGAAGAATTGATTTTTAAGTTTTTCTCCCCCTGCTGCTTTACGTGCAGGAAACGGTATTGCTGCGCTGCACTCTGTCCCCACTGCCATCTTCTGCGTCCTCCACTGCCTTCAGCCACGGGACTACCTTCCAGAGAACTACGGAGGCCTGGAGAGGACAATAGCATACAGTTTGGCCCTGGGAGGTGACACAGACACCATAGCCTGCATGGCCGGGGCCATCGCTGGGGCCCACTACGGGGTCGAGGCCGTTCCTCAGAGGTGGATGAGGTGCTGTGAGGGGGCGGAGGATGCTGACATGAATGCAGCGCGGCTTCATGCACTTTACCACCAGACGTCACAAGGGAGCAGAAGTGAGACAGAGAGCTGTGAGGACAAATCTGAGTCAAACGGGACTGAGAAGAAAAAGGACTGATGTCCTCAAAGTCGATTTCACTGTTTGGATCCAGCCAGTGTTAAGAACTGCTAAGTTGGAGTAGAGAATTGCTTGTTTTTAAAACTGTCCACTTGTCAAGTGACTGAATATAAAGGTGAGGAAGGTCAAATAGAAACTGGAGATCCATATTGTAAGCTCATATGTTTTTTGCTGAATAATTTTTAGTCACTACAAATTGTCCATCAATGTTTTTTCTCCTTTAGACGACTAGTAAATCTTTTAAAACACTAAATTTTTGAGTGTTTGATTTGAGCCAACTAGAAAGTGTGTTTTACCTGAAAATAATTCAGTGTAGTTATTTAATGCCACATTAGTAAAAACATCAGCTGTGACAGAGTTAGACTCCTAATTTAAACCCATACAGTATCTGTGAGCCTTATTTTGAAACTCCAAGTTAAAACCTCTTCTTTTCATACCATTTAGAAAAATTAAAGAACTTGATATGCTGCTGAAGAGAGTTGCTGAATTTACACAGGCTTCAGCCATGATGGATCGATATGAGGCAGAAAGACCCACTGAGGAGCCAAAGAAAAATGGAGCAAGTGGTTGCTATGGTGATTCCCACTATTTCTGTGGCGGAGGCCACCATTCTTTTCATCAGAGAGGCAGACAGGAAGACGGTCCTCAATCTAACTGCAGCTAG
Organism: Alfaro cultratus; assembly: GCA_903066825.1. Classification (NCBI taxonomy): domain Eukaryota; kingdom Metazoa; phylum Chordata; class Actinopteri; order Cyprinodontiformes; family Poeciliidae; genus Alfaro; species Alfaro cultratus. The sequence goes on from CAEFZX010021706.1 coordinate 4,291, forward strand.
CAATTTGACAGAAAACTATTAAGGCCTTCTGCAGATGAGTATGAAGATAAAACAGGGCAAGAAAGTAGAGCCAAAATGTTTTTGAAAATGTCCATAAAAACTGAGTGTTATTTCATTATACTCTAACATAGCCATTCTGCAGCAAAATCAGAAAAATAACTTTGAATATACACGTGTACAAATTAAATTCAAATGGACATACAGTTGAATGTTTCTGTAACTCAAGATTTGAATGTTGAAGTGTAGTAATAATAAAATAAAAGCCTACTAGACTTAAACAATCATCTTCTAAAAGTGTAATGATAATTTCAGCTTTGCTTCCCTTTTGATTCTTTCACTGAAATCTGAAAGATACAGCTACAAATAGGAAGAGATCATACCTCTCTACCTTTATTGTTGTTTCAACCAAATAAAACAGCTGCTGAGAATTAAAACAAATTACTGCAATGTTTGCTTTTGCAGTAACAAAAATGCACCAGCTTTTAAGAAATATCTGCAAGATTTCTTACCATAAAATTTATTTTAAATATTTTTTTTTTCCCAACACATAACGCATCTTTTAATTTAAATAAGTGCAAAAAGATAACACATTACATAATTGATTGTCTGGTTAAACCAATTACATAATTGGCTTCAGGAGCTTATTTTTCTGTAGATTACCTGCAGCAGCTTGAACTCAGAGGTTTTTCTCTGCTGGAGCGACCTCCAAGAACAGCTGCAGGAACGTTGTCACCTTATCAAACATTCCCGGGCAAAGCTTGAAATGGATGAAAGGTACGTAAACTATAGCGCCACTTAGAATAAATAACGCCACATATAGATACTCGATTTGAGGTTGGTCTATGATGGGGGCCAGAACGAGGAAAATGGCCACAAGCAGGATCAGTATGGGGAGGACAATGGGAACCTGTGAGGAGAAGAAACAGGCATGATGTCGAGCTGTTGTGAATTGCTACAAATGTTAAAATAAGAATGTGACACTGACGCTGTATGGTCTGGGGAGCTCCGGTTTCTTTATTTTGAGATAGATCAGTCCAGACAGAGTGACGCCGTAGAAAAACCAGGCTGTGAAACTAACAACAGCAGTGAAAAGTTGTTTAAAATAGAGTGAAAAATGTTTTGTTTTATTTATTTAAGGAAAAAATGAGATGAAGTTCACCTGAAGTAGTTGACGATACTCTGGAAGTCTCCGGGGATGAGGACCACCAAAGAGATCACAGTGGTGAAGATGAGAGCTGGAGAGGGAGTCAGCCGGTGGACATGAGCCATGGAGAGAATATCTGGCTATAAAACAAACATGGATCCCTATAAATGTGTGCGACAACCTGTATTGTAAACAGATGGTTGTGTTTAGGTGAAGTAGACAGAAGGTACCATGTGGCCCTCTCTGGCAGCCACAAAGCAGACTCGGCCCCCGCTGAAGAACGTCCCGTTTAAGGAGCCAAACGCAGACAAGGCCGCAGCCAATGACATGATCCAACCCCAGCTTCCCAACACCTTGTTCCTGACGGAGAGATGCTCCTGAGTAAGCTGGAATTTCTTGCAGACTTAAAGACTCTGGGCATCCAGACTTGCTCTTACCCCCAGGTGACGGCTACAGCGGTGGAAGACATGAGCTCTTTAGGTGTCATCACCGTCAGATAGCTAACATTCACCAGCAGGTACAAGCCAGTGACCAGAGAAATGGCTATCACCAGCGATCTAGGAAGGTTTACCTGTGGAAATATGAAGCAAAGCCAACTCTTGATTTTGATCAAACATGTTACTGTTGAAATTACTTTCTCTAACAGGCGTGTGAAAATAAAATGTCCTTTTTAAAAACTTTCTACACAATACTGCCTCAAAAATAATTTTCTTCCAAAATGTTAACTTTCTTGTAATCTTTTGAAGTGGTCTTAGATTTTACATAGGGTTTTGTTAGGCTATATGGTTAATAGACTGATTTTAACTGCAAATTATTAAGGTTGCTGTAAGTAAACCTTTAATTAAGAAAACTGCTTTCCATCAAAATACCCTAATAAATAACCATTAATGAGGAAAATCATACAGCACAATGTTTGCGCCAAGACTCAATCATAAGCCAATCTAATTCATAGAGACTGAGATCTGTTCCATAAAATTAAAACCACAACATCTCTCATCTCAGTTAAGGGTATCTATCCGTTTTATGGAGCCTGGTCACTATAGTGGTCCTGAAGCACTGATGATCCTATTTCATTCATCCTTTATGCCTGTTTTTGAACTGCAGGATGAGATTTAATGTTGGTTTAACATTCCCACACACTGAACTGGTGAAGTTAATGCAATCCAAAATCTCACCTCTGGTCTTTTAAGTTCCTCTGTGACATAGTTTAGGTTGTACCAGCCAGCATAAGACCAGAGACCTTGATAGAAAGCCATCCCCAAAGCGCTCACAGAGTAATGTGTCTCTTTAAATGAGTTTTCAACTTTAAAATTTTCCATAAACACATCGCTGCTCGTTATAACCTGCACCATCCCACCAACCACAATGACTGCAAGTGTTAAAACTTTGGCCACCAGGAAGATCACTTGGACCCTGACAGCAATGCGGGCATTCAGGATGTTGAGAGTAGAAACAACCAGAATGGCGACAGCAGCGGTGCATTTCACAGCCAGCTGAGGAGGCTGACAGCTGGAGTAAAATGGCGTCATGGCATACTCTGCTATGCTGATGGACATGGCAGCAATGCTGAAAGGTTTCACCAGCAGGATAAATGTGACAGCGGCGAAGAAAGCAGGAAATGAACCATATATCCTGAGGATGTATATGAACTCCCCTCCAGATTCAGGGAGGATGGTCCCAAGTTCGGTGTAGGACAGCGCAGCAAACAGAGCCACGGCTCCCGAGAGGGCCCAGATCACCAGACTCGCTCCGGGGCTTCCCACGTAGGCCAGAACAAACTGTGGGGACATGAATATCCCAGAACCGATCATGGTTCCCGATACCATAGCTACGCCTCCAGCTAGTCCAATCACCCGCTTCATTTTCAGTCCTTCTGCTTTTTTATTTGCCATGACGAAAACTGGAATACCAAATGGCTCCAACAGAAACCTCAAGAAGTCTGCAGACACAAAGAAATCAGTAACTGGTCAGAGGGCAGCAAGTCAGAAGACTATATGATTAACTAAAGTGTGGTTGTAAATGTTTTTACATCTATCAGATGATCATAAACTCTCATCATATAAGCTGCTAGGGTCATTGTATCAATAGCTGGGGGAGCTTTGGTTAATTAAACACCAGCTTTAACTCTTCTGTTATTTTAGCTCTCTGGAATCAACACACAAAATAGAATGAAGTTTCAATACTTTGTAATTTCATTTGGTCCAAGAAGCCAGACTTTCTTGAAATCTTTCTCAGGGTTTTCATATCTTTCAAATATTTTCTTGCGACTTTGTTAAAAGAACCAGGCAGACATTGATGCAACTGAAAAGAAACATAAAATTTCCCCCACAGTCCACAGCAGATACAGATGTATTTCTTCTCCAAACTCTGATGCGACCAGAAGAGCCCACCCAGCATGACTATCATGTTTTGTAACCTAGCTCAGTTCTTCAGACTTTCTAAGCTTTTCGTTAGACATTAGCTGCTTCTTACACTTGTCACTCTTTTCCACTCCAACACCAGCAGCGAGTGTTATCAGGAACAATAACTATACAGAAAATAAAAGGTAAAGCAGTCAAAGTACTAAGAAAAACTTAAAGATACGTTCAAAAATCCTACATAACTATTTATCCAGACCACTTTAAGAGATTAATTACATGTTTTTGCATAACTGTTAAGAAATAATAGCAAACCTGATCAGTCTTACTTCTGGTCGTTTGAGCTCCTCAGTTAAATAGTTTAAAGTATTCCAGCCATCATAAGACCACAGGCCCTGATAGAAAGCAATGCCGATGGCTTTCCCGCCTACATTCGTTCCATCAAAAGAATCCTCAAAGTTTGCAGTGTTGCCCTGAAAAAGCATCACGGCTCCTCCCAGTATGATCACCGCCAGCGTCAGTGCTTTAATGGCCATGGTGACCACCTGGATGCCGGTGGCCAAGCGGACACTGAGACAGTTGACCAGAGCCAAGGCCAGGATCACCACAGCTGCAACACATTTTAAGACCAACTGTGGAGGGGCGCAGCCACTATAAAACGGGGCCACCACATATTCAGCGCAGCTCAGGGCGATCCCAGTGGCGCTGGCGGGCCTCATGACACTGACGAAGCTGAAGACAAACACAAAGGCTGTGATTTTTCCAGCTGTCCGTAGCATGTAGATGTACTCCCCTCCAGACTCTGGTATGATCGTCCCCAGTTCAGCATAGCAGAGGCCACCCATCATGGCTATCAGGCCGCAGCAGGCCCATATGATGAAGCTGGCCCCGGTGCTGCCGATTGCTAGCAGGACATATTGTGGAGAAATGAAGATCCCAGATCCTATCATGGTCCCAGCAATGAAGGACATGGCTCCTATTATCCCAACTTCTCTCTTCAGACTCAGTCCTTGCTCCATTGTTGGAGAATGCTACTGCCTGCTCTGAGGGATTTCCACTACACGCACCTCAGATCTTGGCATAGATTACCAGTGAACCATTAGGTAATGTTAAACAGAGCAACAGGTGATAAAACTACTCTCGAATTGTCAAGAACGGAGAAGTTTCATGTTCGACTTTGACATCCCTTCAACCTGCTTTCATTTGTTTGACTGAGATTTAAGAATGTGAAACTCATGCAAATATTTAGTGCTCTTTCTCTCTCTTCTTAATATTACCTAATGAGACCAACTTCTTCAAATAAAACTAAGCAAAGTCAAATTTAAAACCCTGTATTTCTTGGCTGTGCTTTGAACCGTTTGTTGATTGACCTGACCTGATTTTATTGCTTCTTTAACCACTGATAAACTATCTACGGGGGCTTAGTGTTACATACAGAGTGCAGGGCCATGTGAAGAAAATTACTGTTTAAATTCAAAGGTCAGACTTAAGAGATACAACAACACATGGAAAACCCAGAATGGACATAAAAATATTAGTTCCTCAGTGGTATTAGTCTGCTGAAAGCAATAAACCTTTTTTTAATAGGACTTAAATTGAGAAATTAGCAAAATGTGCTGATAAATAAATGAACTAGTGCTTAAATGATAGTCAGCAGAACTTCTGCAAAAGCAGGAGTTTAAGTTGGAACAAAGAAGAGTGTGTGGACACAAAGACATCAACCTGTCAGAAGCAGTGACTTCTGCCAATCATTTATCATTTAGTGAGAAAGATTAACAAATCACAAACATTTAGGAAAGCTGCCAAACTTCTCAAAGCTTGAGTTCACTAACAGCGGGGCATCTGTTAGAACTCCTACAACACACGAACAAGGTTCTAGGATACTAATCCTTGGTAAGGGACTTTCTAAGGGGTGTTTACATGTCTGAGTGAATGTATGACTTCACTTTCTATCCATAGGCAGCCAGTTCATAAGGTGGACAACTTACTTAAGACAGTTAACTAAATATTAGTGTTTTGGGTTGGGGAAAGAGGCCAGAGCACTCATAAAAAACCCATGCATGCAGAGACAGAACAAGCAAACTCCAATCAGAAAGACACCAGGTGGGTTTAAACCCAGGTTCTTCTTGCTGCAAGACAACAGTGCTAATAGCTGCGACCAACTAAAATTATAATATGTAAAAAGTTTCATTTTATGGCCTCTTGGTACAAAAGGTACACCAATATACTGTAAAAAATACTTCAAAGTAAGTGGTTCTGTTCATCAGTCTCAAATGAAGATGGAAGAGGTCATAAACTAAATAAAATATGCCCAGCAAAGCATGCAGATGGAAGCATGTTTTCCATTCTTGGGTATTTCTTTTAACTGATTTTGTTATTTTGCTGTTTAAAATCATTGTTTAAGCTCAAACTGCAGTTTTGAGTTAACAGTGTTGGTCAGGATAGTAAAACAAAGAGAAACAAATCAAGGCCTTGACCATGAGAGATTTAGGTCTGAACTTTGCAGTATTATTTTAAAAGCTGGACTAAAATGAATCCCATAATGATGTAAAAAGCTGATAAGGTCAGAGTAAATAAAAGAACTAATTAAACTTATTGCTACTACAGATGGCACTGCAAGCTGTTTAATTATGCAGTGCACTTGAAGTTTACAATGCCGCATAAAGTTTATGAGTACTCTAGTGCAGATTTGAATTTTTGTTTGATTTTTGTTTAATCAGGCAAAATCAGGTTTGCCTGATTTATTTTGTGACTTCTTACCTCTGGACGTTTGAGCTCCTCTGTCACATAGTTCAGATTGTTCCAGCCATCATACGACCACAGTCCCTGGTAGAGAGCGATACCGATGGGATTGATGCCCACGTTTGAGTTCTCAAAGGAGTTTTGAAAATTTTCCGTGTTTCCTTTGGCAAGCATGACCACCCCTCCTACAACGATGACTCCCAAGGCCACCACCTTAGCCACCATAAAAAACACTTGCACTGACATTGAAAAGCGAACATTCATGCAGTTTACAATGGCTAAAACCAAGATTGCAACTGCAGCCACACATTTCACTACAGACACTGGAGGAGGGCATTCTGGGTAGAACGGAGCCACGACGTACTGGGCGAAGCTCAGGGAGATGCCTGCAACTCCAGCAGGCCTCACAAATAAGATAGAGCTGAAGGCCAACATGAAGGCCATGACTGGCCCTGACGTCCTGAGGATGTAGATGTACTCTCCTCCTGACTCTTGGATAACGGTTCCCAGTTCAGCATAGCAGAAAGACACCAGTATCACCAGTAAGCCACAGCCGGCCCACAACACCAGGCTGGCTCCAGAGCTGCCGATGGAGGAGATAACTGTCTGCGGGGACATGAAGATCCCAGATCCGATCATTGTTCCCGCAATCAGCGACACGGCTCCTATCAGCCCCACCTCTCGCTTCAGGCTGAGCTTCTGCTGCTTCTCGTCCATCATCTCTGCGGGTTAGAGACCATCTGCTGCGCGTCAGCTCCTGGAGCGGAGGAAAACTGTAATTTAGTGACCAAAGTCACTCTTGAAGTTAATAATTATGTGTGCGGTTCATACGACATCTGAACAGGTGATGTCTTACCTAACAGCTTATCATTCTGAATGGATCACTCCAGTTGGTGATAATTATATTTCTTTATTATGCTGTCCTTTGTTTTTATTAGTAATAACTATTGATTTGGAAAATCTATCTCCTGCCTTGCGCAAGTGCTTCTGTTTTATAATCTCAGAAATAGTTCAGCATGTGCTTAGTCAGCTATGGGAGGCCATTATTACCATATACAAAAGTGACAGAAATTAGACAAATACTTATAAAACTATTCAGTACAACTGCAAAAAATTAGGATTCTGTATTAAAAACAAAACCAACTAAGGCTTGTATTATACAGTTGCCATTTTCCTAGTAGCAACAGGCTGCTTTTGGAAAACTAATAAGGTACTTTGAGGAATCCACAATTTACAAACTAATTTCCAGAACCTACAATTTACTCTGGAAGGTTCAGGTTAACTTTATAGAACTTCAATGACTCACTAGAAAATTCCTGAAGAAAATTAACCGGAGCCTGCCAAAGTGTGCCCGTCGGTTTGGACCCAGCGTTCTCATGCTAAAAATTAGCGTCAATGCTAAGCTTAGCTAAATGGTAGTTAATAGCCTGTGGAGAGTCACAAGAATGTTCACTAACATGGACTTGCACCATTCAGTATGTTAAAATTAGTGTATAAGCTAAAATTAGCCAAAATGCTAACGTTAGCATGAATACTGTCAGTAGCGTGTGGGGCATCACTAGGATGTTGTCTTACATTCAGTTACTCCATTCAGTATACTAAACATGGCTAATAAGTAAGAAAAATAGCTAATACCTTATTTAAGGTAAAAGGCTAATGCTAAAGCTCTTCTAACCTGAGAGAGAAAGATAATGCAGACTAATATTATTGCCTCGCCTTCGGCGGTGCACTAACCTGACAAGAATATGGAGGCTTTCATTTTGAAATTTTCGGTAAACTTCATATTAAATGGCTACACTAATCCCATGTGTAACAGAGGTCCAGTTAAGTCAGTTATATAACGGGCAAAAGAGCAATGACATGATATAATAAAAAAATGTCAAGGCTTTTATTTTGAAATTTTCAATAAACTTAATTTTAAATTGCCGAACTAATCCCAAGTGTAAGAGTTATTGTGTTAAATCAGTTATTTAATGCCGGAAAGAGCAATTAACTGATGTAAAAGTTGTCAAGTCTTTTATTTTGAAATGTTAATGTTAGCGTGAATACTGTCAGTCGCATGTGGGGTATCACTAGGATGTTGTCTGTAATTGACTTACTCCATTCAGTTTTCTAAACACGGCTAATAAGTAAGAGAAATAGCTAATACCTTATTTAAGGTAAAAGGCTAATGCTAACGTCCTGCCTTGCTGCGCAAGGCAGACTTCTAACCTAAGAGAGAAAGATAATGCAGGCTAATATTATAGCACCGCCTACGGCGGTGCACTAACCTGACAAGAATATGGAGGCTTTTATTTTGAAATTTTCACTAAGCTTAATTTTAAATGTCCAAACTAATTCCATGAGTAATACTGATTGGGTTAAATCAGTTATAAAATGCCCCAAACAGCAATAGCATCATGTAAAAAATGTAAAGGCTTTTATTTTGAAATTTTTATTAAGCTTCATTTTAAATTGCCAAACTAATTCCATGAGTAATACTGATTGGGTTAAATCAGTTATAAAATGCCCCAAACAGCAATAACATCATGTAAAAAATGTAAAGGCTTTTATTTTGAAATTTTTATTAAGCTTCATTTTAAATTGCCAAACTAATCCAAAGTGTAACAGTGGTTTTATTTTTAAAAAAAAAGTCACATAATGCCCAAGAGAGCAATTACCTGATGTAATGGAATTTTCATTAAGCTTACTTTAAAATTGCCACACTAATACCATGTGTAACACTGGTTCAGTTAAGTCAAATTTATAATGGCCAAAAGAGCAATGACATAATATAAAAAATGTCAAGGCTTTTATTTTGAAATTTTCAATAAGCTTAATTTTAAATTGCCAAACTAATTCCAAGTGTAAGAGTTATTGGGTTAAAGCAGTTATTTAATGCCGGAAAGAGCAATTAACTGATGTAAAAATTGTCAAGTCTTTTATTTTGAAATGATAATGTTAGAGTGAATACTGTCAGTCGCATGTGGGGTATCACTAGGATGTTGTCTGTAATTGACTTACTCCATTCAGTATACTAAACACGGCTAATAAGTAAGAGAAATAGCTAATACCTTATTTAAGGTAAAAGGCTAATGCTAATGCTCTGCCTTGCTGCGCAAGGCAGACTTCTAACCTGAGAGAGAAAGATAATGCAGGCTAACCTGACAAGAATATGGAGGCTTTTATTTTTTAAATTTTCAGTAAGCTTCATATTAAATGGCAACATTAATCCCATCTGTAACACTGGTCCAGTTAAGTCAGTTATATAATGGCCAAAAGGGCAATGACATGATGTAAAAATTGTCAAGGCTTTTATTTTGAAATTTTTTGTAAGCTTGATTTTAAATGGCCAAGCTAATCACAAGTGTAAGAATTATTGGGTTACATCAGTTATATAATGTCCAAAAGAGCAATTACCTGATGTAAAAATTCTCAAGGCTTTTATTTTGAAATTTTCAGTAAGCTTTATTTTGAATGGCCAATCTATGTGTAACAGTGATTTTTTTTTTAAATCAGTTATATAATGGCTAAAACACAAGTAATTCTAAAGGCCAGCTCATTCCTCCTCAGTAGTAACGGACAGTTCCGCCATGTTGTAGTTTTTACCGACAGTATCGCGATTCATATCTGTAGCTCAGTCACAGTAATAACAGCGATGAGAGAAAAATGTTGTGTGCGGAGGTCTGAAATTTTTCAAAAATACATGGAAGTGAACCTAGGAGAGCGTCAGTTACCCTGGCGCATGATTTTGCTCTAAAGCTACTTGACAGAAAACCGTAAGCCCTAAAGAAATTTTGAAAAGATTTTACCGGAGCAGGCATGCGTATCAATGTCAAGACCGAGTTTGATACCGATTGGGCGATATTTGTGGGCGTGACGGCGATTTGAAAATTTATTTGGGGTCACAAATCCACTTTATTCCTCCCTCTAATCGAGCGTCAGTTGGTGGCAGTTAGGCTCTGCGTTTCGGCAGTTGGAAATTTTGCTCGTTTTTCACTTTTTACTTCGCGATCGTAACTCCGATTTCCAATAAAAATAATAGCTCCAATGCCGGTGTTGTGCGAAATTCAGTTCCCCTGTGAAAATCTGTTCCCCCTGTGTCGGGAGCGCGCATTGCATTTTCACGGCGCTTCTGATCGATTTCTTGAGCGTCAGAAGACCTCGTTTATTTATTTATTTTACAATTATGTAAACAACAGCTGCCGCTTAAACGGAATGTAACAACCTGGACATGATTACATGAGTTGTTTTACTGAGAAATCGATCAGAAGCGCCGTGAAAATGCAATGCGCGCTCTCGACACGGGGAACAGATTTTCACAGGGGAACTGAATTTCGCACAACACCTGAAAATAAATTTCATATCATCCTGGTTGCCACTGGGTGGCGTTACTTACCTGGTAGATGTTTCTGTGTGTGACCAACGAAGGTGTTAAATCCCGTCGATATTATTGCTGAACACAAAGCTATAAATGTTTGGGCAAGGTGAAAGTTCATCTAATAAACTGACTGTAGATGAATACATAAACCAAAAGCTGCAGTATAGATATTTTTATAAGCGTATTTGTGAGGATGCCTCTTTATTATTAAATTGAATATAATTTCAGACTTTTGTATAACTTTTCTTCAGGCTAACTTAGAAAGTGAGCTGTTATTGTTACAGGTTAATTTTCTAAACTACAGAAAAGTTGTTGTTAGGAAAACTCAAATGTGAAAAATTGAACTGATGTTGATATGCAATAGTAATACTGCTGTTATGTTAGATTTACCGATGTTTGTTTTATCCGATTACTCAATTAATCGTAAGAATAATAGACGAATTACTCGATTACTAAAATATTCGTTTACAACAGCCTTAGATAGGATCACATTTTCCATCTGGTAGGTCAGGAATCTGCAACCTGAATCTCTGGAGACTTAATATACTTATATATATCATCATATATGGCTATGCTTTTTATAGGTGCATGTTGTTTTTTTTGTATATATATATATATTTATTCAGAATGCATATCCATACAAAATCTACATCCAGTGTACAATATTTTTCCTTTTCTTTTTTTCCCCTCCAAAAATAAAAC
>CAEFZX010021711.1:0-14417 GCA_903066825.1 Alfaro cultratus
ATATTCTGTAATATATATATATATTCTTTTGGATCCAAACTTTCTTTATATATAAACTAAACATTTTTCTAGGCATTAAATAATACATTCTGATTACAAATCAAAGGACATATTCCATTTATATTTTTTAAAACCAGTGGGATTTGTTAAGCATCGTACACTCTACCCAGTAAACTACTGTTAGCAAATATGAATTATTAGTTTATGAAACATATTCACTAAAAGATGATGTATAGCATTTGTACACAACTGATTTATTGAGACAAATCTAACACAAAAATTAGAAGTTATTAGAACAAATCCTATGTTTCCCCTACTACAGCCACATTGGATTCCACACTATATCCACAGAAATGTTCCTTTAAAGACTTTAAATATAGACATGAGCAACTTCAGTATAGGTTTTACAAGAGCACATCTTTTTAGATAGCTTTATTTTTCTGTGCAATTTGCAGCATCACTAGCAAGTAAACAGTCAGTGAATGTAAGAGACACCAGCTGAATCCATACATGCCAGCTTCGCTTCTGTAAATTTCTCTGCCTATGCTTCTTGAATGGAGAAGCTTTGCATGAAAATTATCACAGTACTTTGCAACCCAATAGCGTGATTCATCTATGTATATGACTTTCTGAATTCGGGTCGATGAGGCGGTGAAAGGAAGTTGTTCTGAATAAATAGCAGCTGTGCCTGCACCCTTCCCATGAACTCTATAAATGAGAGCAGAAGCAAAATCACAAAACCTATCAGATGAATCATAGCGAGGCTTTAATGAGTGGATAGGAAGCTGAATGACTGTGTAGCCGATGTATGCACAAGTTTTTTTACCAGCAATTGAATATAGAGATCTTTTGGATCCAAACTTTCTTTGTTGCAGAATAACATGTGAAAGAAGAACTTTTGACACTGCTGGAGGAGTGAAGGCTGACATGGCTGACACACTTAATAAAATACATTCAAATGTGTTAGAGATTTCAAGCTAAACTAAAAGCAAGAATATCTGACAAAATCTATGACTATGTGACTGGCTCAAAGTGGAGAAAAGACAATATTTAGAAGGCAGAAAAATTCTGTACATTTTTCTGCTTTTGCTTCTTTGTCACAATTAAATGTGGAAGATCATCACATAGGTTTTAATATCAAACATAACCAGTGTAAACACAAAAATGATGGTGTACGATAAAGGCCCACACTGTGGTTCACTGGAGTCCAACAGCCTTAGAGATGTCTTTTAACCTTTCCCAGACTGACAGGTCAAAGACTTTGTTTTTCATCTGTTCTTACATTTCCTAAGATCAGTGTGTGATGTTTGCTTTTTGAAGATCTTTTAGCCATCTTCATGTTGTCAGACAGGTTTTATTCAACGACAGTGTGTAGCTTGTGAAGCTATACCAGAAAGCGTGTTTGAAGTTAATTCATGATTATAAAAGTGGTGGTTACTTTTACACAATGTGTTGATGTTGGCATTCCCTTAAAAGGAATAACGACATCAAAGCCAGGTCTGGTTCTGCTGGAGCTTTCTTCTTGTTGAAAGGGAAGTTTTTCCTCTAAATTCTCACCAGGTGTAACATGACTCTGTGACAAAGTAAGTGCTCATTATAAGGGATTGTTATAAAGTCAACAAGACAACACAAGCAATTGTCTGCCGTTACATGCTGGTGAAGGAGGAGTGAACGATGCAATCTGCTGGGTTCCATAATCAACTCATTTGAATAATGGACTAAATTTCTTGCACTTTCTATTGACTAGAAATAGAAAGTACAAATTTCCAAATAAGATTTCAACATCTTATTTGGAAGCTGTATTAGAGATGCTGTGGCCTGATCTAAAGTCTAAAAGGCATCCCTTTGACTAATTACAGATGCCATTGTATCATGGAAACCAGATAAAATCGTTTTCTATACCTTTCCGTCTTCAGTGGATAAACTAGCCCTTAGCAACTTCCCTTTAACTCACCTTTCACAAATTTGCTCCTCTCGGCTTCCTCTGTGTCTGCCAGAGGGAGACCAGAGCCAAGCAGGAAAACAGCATCAGCTCAATGAATGTGAATTGTTTTCCAAGCTTTTGTCTTTCCTCATAGCAATGAATTTTGGTTCACGTTTCTTGCTGATGTCTGCTGAGATTGATAAATAAAACAACATTCTTTATGATCTAGAAAACTGTGTCATCTTCAAGCAGAAGCCATTTAGAAGAGCCATGATGACAAATGTCCACCACACACAGATGGGGAACCAAATGCAGAATTTAAAAAACTAAACTCTTCTGCTCCTTTGCTATGTCTCTGTTTGAGGCAATATTGTCTGACAGAGGGGACAGAAAATTATAATTCTGCCAATGGTAGAAAATACTTAACCATGGATTTTTATAATGATCTATTTTTCTTACAGAAGCACACACACAGATACACACCACATAAAAAGACTCCTTACATTTACCAAAGCCCCATTTCAGAGCTTCCACTCAACGACTACTCGACAAATGAAAGCACTTTTTCTGCAGTATAATTTGGATTTGTTATCACAGTCTATTACATGAATGCCTGCATCTCTGTGATGCATTTTCAGAGGGGAGTGGGGTGAGGACAGAGGAGGAAGACAGAGCATGTGGGGGGAAATGGGAAAGTGTACCAACTAGAATGAGCTTCATGTCCTTAAGGCAAGGCTATTTAATATTTAAGTCAGTTTATAACCTTTCATTGCAGAGGTCTTCAGAGAGAAATTAATCTTGCATGAAGGGTGATTTCTGTGACGAATTACGAGGCTCCACACAATGACCGTAGAGAACACACAGTTCATCTTTTGTAATCTGTTTAAAGAATATTTAGAAGCTCTTTGCTAGAATACTAAGTACACGTTTTCACTCATGTGTCTTGGTAGCGAGCTCATAGATGCAGCACTTATGTTTAATGGAACTTGGAAAATACAGTATTTAAGATAAACCAGACCATCAACAATTATTTTGAGACAAACAACAACCTGAGGCCAGTGTAGCTCAAAATGATCCACTTGGTTAAGACTGTAGAACTCACTGAGTGGATGGTAAACCTAATGTACCTAATTCTAATCTGCAGATGATACGATGGAAGTATAAATGTTCACCAAACAGTGGCCAGGAAAGAAGCTGGCCAAAAAATCGCCAAGTTTGGCAGCTGATCTGTGAGAGCATTGGAGTTCAAAAAAATTCCAACTGTTTCCGCAGGAAATGTTCTAGATCTTTTCTGTCAGTTTTAAGAACATCTCGGACATTTGAGAACAAAGAAATTGGGTTTTGTTATAACTGTTTTCCGCATATCCACATGAATCGAAAGAGTGTTGAAACTGACATCCAATTCACCAATGTAAATTGGATGCTTCTTTACTTCAGGTTTACAAAAATCTGGACTGGATTATCCAAGATTTAACAAAGTTTAGAGAGCAGTGAAATGTTTTGGTTTATTATTATCATTATTATTATTTTGCCTTCTCAGTCAAACCCAGTTGAAAAACCTTAGGTACACCTTAAAAAAACCCCCGGAAAGGATCTAGAGTTAACACAAACTACAGATGTGAAGCAGCAAATATAGTTTTAGCACTTCATTTCTTAAAATAAATATGACTTCTGTCTTTTGTAACTTAGAAATATGAGTATAAAAATGTAAACATTTTCAGTTCCAAAAGTAAAAAATGCCATACTTATCCTTACTTGGAAATTTCTTTTTCAGACTTTGTAACCCTTTGTACAAAGCCTGGAACTTAGCAACATTGAACCGTCATTTGGTGTCAAATTGTTGTGTGACATAATTAGTTTGTAATAAAAAACACTGATGGATCAAAGGTATCCACAAAGAATAGCCAATTTGAAAGTGATGGAGACCAGAGACACAGATATATATATGATCTAATTTGCAGTGACCACATCAAATGTGTTCACCAGGAAGCATAAATCATGACGTCGCAAAGAAGTTATTGTGTTATAAGGCAGCTACTGGAAAGTAAGTCAGTACTGGTTGTCTCAGTCCGCTCTACTTCTTGCTTCTGAATCCTCTCTTCATCTGTAGTCATGGTGTTCATGCTAGACTCTAGTGATGGTGCAGACTGTCCTCTCTGATAGTAACAGAGATACAAAATTCTGTATCAATGGGTGGCACGGCGCCAAACATGTAACCTTTAGAGAAAATAAGTCAGGTCATGAGTAGAAGAAAAAACTCAACGCTTGTTTTCAGGAGATACTCTGAGAATGGTTCTGCAATTTTCACCATTGGAATTATTTTTATGTTACTGCTAACAACTACACAAAACCAGATTGATCTCCTGGTGAGAAATCATTTATTTTTCATCATCCTTGTTTTTCGTCTGAGCAGACATTGTGCACCAGAATATTTCACCCTATGAGGCTTTTGTTAAAAAACTGT
Source organism: Alfaro cultratus (assembly GCA_903066825.1). Lineage (NCBI taxonomy): Eukaryota > Metazoa > Chordata > Actinopteri > Cyprinodontiformes > Poeciliidae > Alfaro > Alfaro cultratus. Next base: position 4,389 of record CAEFZX010021711.1, read on the forward strand.
ATCTCTCTGAGTGGATATTTGCAATTTACCTGCACTAAAACACTAATTAAAGGTGCATGCAAGTTCAGGCCATCAGTATCTGATTGACCTTTCCATACCAAACCAGTTAGGTAGAGTCACTATCTATTCAGGATTATTTTTGGGAAATTAAACTTTATTTTTACCTTAACAGGTTGTATACATACTGTAGCTTTAAACAGTGTTTGACTATCAAAATCCTTAAACGGTGAGGTCAGAAAATCATCCTTTACCTTGTTTTTAACCTACTAAATGTTATTCAAAAATAATGTGACCCATCTGCTCCAATAAGTTTTTAAATTGTGTTTTAACTTTTAAGCAGTGGATTTCTGCTTTATTTGAATGACTTGCATCTCACAACCACCTTTCCAGCATGATTAAGATGCATCTGTTTAGTCCTACTGGAAGTACAAAACCTCCATGCTTCAGAGTAAAACAGACTTATCTTAAATCTTCCCTTAATTAGCAAGATTTGGAAAACTGTTCTGCAAAATTGATTATCTGAAAATGACATTTCTCTGCTTGCAATGAACATGCTTAAAGAATTTAGGAGACGTTTTACAAAAAATAAGAAAATGGATTTCATAAAATACTGATTCTCTGAAGAAACAGGAAGAGAAAGCAAATTTTAATTCAGCAGAAAAACTGATGGGGTTGAAGCTACTTTGGAGAGCGAAATATAATGGATTATGCATTGCCTTCCTGTGCAATTTTCGCTTGAAAAAGGTTTTTACATCCAGCACAGCCCGGGCTTTCTCCCATTGAGTTGGATTGTATCTGTTTGATTTCTTTTTTAACAGGCCAATCAGCAAACAGAAAGAGAAATTCTGAATGATGACATCACATTCAGAACTGTAGTCTGTCTGTAGTTTTAGCAATGACAGCAGAGCAAGTGAAAGAAGCAGTTCAGTGAGTGTTAAATGTTGAATTACCGTATTTTCCGGACTATAAGTCACTCCGGAGTATAAGTCGCATTTTTGAGGGAAATTCATTTGATAAAATCCAACACCAAGAACAGACATGTCATCTTGAAAGGCAATTTAAAATAAAAATAGAATAGAGGCAACAACAGGCTGAATAATTGTACGGTATGCTAACGTTNGAACGTGCCTGGTATGTTAACATAACATATTAAGAGTTATTCAGATAACTATAGCATAAATAACATGCTAACAAGTTTACCAAACCATCCGTGTCACTCCAAATCACTAAATCGAATGAAACCTTCATCCTCGGTGTCGCTTGTAAAAAACTCTGCTAACGCCAGAGGTAGCTTCTACCACACACATTATCAACACCTAGAGCCTAGAGCCTAGAGCGCTCTAGGCCTCCATGTGATGTATGATAACATATCACATGTTATCATATCATTACATGTGATATGATATAATAATGTGTTAATAATTTCACACATAAGTCGCTCCAGAGTATAAGTCACACCGTCGGCCAAACTATGAAAAAATCTGCGACTTATAGTCCGAAAAATACGGTAACATTAACAGCTGCCTTTGGATTGATACTTCTCTCTCCTCAGTGGAGGATGGTTGTTTACGCTACAGGCAATTTCCGGTAAGCTTCTTAGCATTGAAATGGAGCATTACATACGTCTCAGGGTAAAATGTAAAACATCAACACAGTCCACGCCTCCAGGAAGCAATTCCTTCTCTATTGCCAAGAGCCAACAGCCTCTGTACGAAGCAAAGTGTAGAACAAGGGTCTGGCTTTTGCCACGCCAGTAATAAATTGATCCTAGCTGCAAATGTTACTGTCACAAAAGTCTGGATAGGTTGAATTCAAATTCAAAAATTCTTTATTGTTCCCAAAGGGAAATTAAATGTTGTTATGTTTCATATTAATTCAAATTCTTCAGAGTTATGGTAGATGGTGGTGTCCATTGTCAGGAACGATTTCCTGCAGCGGTCTGACCTGAAGAATTCTCTTCCACCATAGCTCCCATTCCTAAATACATCAAAACAAAATTACCTTCTGCTAAACTCTGAGAAAGCCAAATGTCTGATTACTGTACCAGAGAGCCTGGCTCCTCCAATCAGGGAACAGAACGGACTAGTAAACATGGCCATTGGTCAAACCACATTCAACATTTTGGTGTTGTTTTCAAACAAATAAGAATGAATGTCATAAAAAAAAAAAAAACTTGTTTAAAGCTGTTTTTAAACAGATTCCTATACTAAGTTTTGTTCAACACAGGAACCTGGCTGGTCATTCATGCTGTATTTTATAACATTTTCATTCATGTTACTGTAACAAACTTTTCTCATGCTTCAACAAAAATTCCTCTCGCCTTCAATTGGTTCAAAACTCTGTAGAAAAACTCTTAACTGGAACAAACATTCCCCGTGTTGGAATGCCTGTGGATTAGTTTCCTGGTATTTTTGAATTAATTTCTGTTGATCAGCCACCACTGCTAAAAATAGCTAGAAAAGCTAATTAAATCTAAAATAGTGTTTCAATGCTAAACAGGTAGCAATGCTAAAGTCAGCATCTACAGCCCACGTTTCTAGAGAAGTTCCATGAATGATCAGGAGTTCCTCAAACTGTGGAAAGATGAATGGATAGAACAACACTTTGCTCCTTTCTGATGGTGACAGATTAAAACAATAATTATCCTTATTATTGAACTCATATGTCTTTTTATTCAATAAACACCAAAAAGTGTTTTTGAATTTAAAATGTTGCTTATTTTGCAAACATATGGTTTACGAGTATATTTGTGATTAATTCATTACACACCCTGCAATTAATTTGTTTAAATATTTTAATCAAATCCCACCAGCAGCTTTGACATATGGTTCTGATTTATTGAAATAGCAGTTGAAAACCTTTTTAAACTCGACTTTTCATGATATTTTTTTTATAATGAGTTTGTACTTAGCTTTTTTTTTCTCGTTTTTAATAATATTTTTTATTTAAATCTTGTTTTTGTACAGTTATTTTGAAGCACTATGATTTTTATCTGAGAAAGCTCCTTTATACTCAACCCTTGTGGAAGCAGGTCCATCAAAATGATGGCATTGAGGATGTGAGACAAGGTGAGCCCATTGTTAAGCTATTCAGTATATAAATAATCAACTGAAGGATCTGAACAAGACTTTTGTCAAGTAGCTTTTTATTCTATGTTCAGCATTACGCAGGTTGAGAGAGTCCTGTATCCATTTTGCTTTCCTGTGTTTGTCCTTCTCGTATCAAAGAGAAAGAAAATGAGAAATATGTTCATGTAAGTGAAGAAAGGGAATGTTGTTGTGACAGTAGTGAGGAGGATGAGCAGAGGAGCGAGAGAGGCTGAGGACGCCTGAGCAGTGCTGACAATCTGTCAATATAGAGGCTCATATAAATGGTCCTGTATCTTAGAAGAAATATGTTCTATGTAATTCAGTTTATTTATACAGTGCAAATGCATAACAAATGTCATCTTGAGGCACTACATAAAAAAAGTGCTTTCAATTCAATCATATATATATTTCAATTAATTCTTGCTATCAAACAGTGCATTAAGCTCAGATCAGAAGCTTTCTATCCAGGAAACTCAGTAGATTGCATCAAATTGTTGCGTTGCAGCATTGACTCCTGGAGCAATATATGGAAGAGGGCTGTTGGCAGGAAAGATCTCCTGTAGCCATCTGTATTACAGCAAATCTGAAGAAGCCCCTGACTGTAGACATTCTTTTTTTCTAAGATGGTCTCATAAAAACGATCGGGGTTGTCCATAATTTCTTTTTTGATTTTATGAAGAATCCTTCTTTGCATCAACATGTCTAAAGGTTCCACAGGAGTAAATACAATCTATTTGCAGAGGCCAAGATAGCTTGCAAATTCTTTCACAAAATGTGACCAGTCCATTAGTAGAATATTTTGGAAGCCAGATTTCATACTAGAATCTGCTGGAACATCTCTGGCGGATCTAAAACAGGCTGCACAGACGTCTCCATCCAACCTGGTTTAGCAGAAGAACCACAGCAGAGAACGGCTCAAACTGCCTGAAGACAAGAGTCTCAGCTGGTGCCGTCAGACTCCGAAAGACTTCAGGCTGTAGTTGCTGCCAAGGTTGGATCAACAAACTATCAAGCAAACAATGACAATACTTACGTAAATTAGATTTCTTGGTTTTAGTAAATTTGACATGGTCATACTGAGGCACTCTAATAATGAAATATTTTATTGTAGAACTTTGAGGAAATAAATTAGTTTAATACAATTTGGAATAAGGTTATAAGATAAAAAATTGGTAAAAGTAAAGCACTGTTAATATTTTTGTATTGACTGTATATTATGTATACTGTACACTTCATTGATCCTGAATACCAGTACTAGAAAGAGGTTTCCTCTGCAGTCGGAGTCATTCACTCATTACCATGTGGAGTCAGCTGTTGGTGGGGCGAGGGCGATATGTGGGCATTCTCCCCTGCAGTCTGCAGACCCTTCATGTTTGTTAGCATCGTGGGTCTTGGGGATGGGAAACAAACTGCCACCTCCAGCTGCTGTGGTGGGAGATCAGTGACAAGCTTCCTGATTCAAGGTCAGCTCCCAAGTTTCACGCCTGGCCTCTGAGCTTCCCTTCTGCTCCTTTGGCATGTTCCGGCAATAACACAAATTGTTCTCCACCTGTGTTTTCATCATGAGGGCATTTAACCAAATGCAAATGAATTAATTTCATTATTACCATTTTTGACAGTTTAAGAAACAGTTTTCATGAATAACCTTTAATATTAAGCATGCTCACTCCATGCAGCCCCTTCAAGCTGCTCCTTCAGTACTTCTAATATTTACACTCAGAAGGACATTCTGTTTCTTTGAAATAATAAATGCAGAAATCCAGAAAAGTTTCCAGCTGGACTGTGATCTGCTGGACATTGTGGTAACTAAATTTTAATTCAAGCTGTTCCTGTGGCACAGACACTTCCAAATGGACCAAACTCCAGCTTAATTTGTGTTTCTTAAAGTTTCTGCTGAAGTTGAGAATAAATTTGTTTTAGACTATTTTTCAAACCTTGTACTGAAATTATCGACTCTTTGGCAGAGATTTTTGGCAGGTAGGACAAAAGTAAATAAGACAGACTTGTCAGTGTTCCTGCAGCAGCATAAAAATACAAACATATCTTAAATTGAATCTAATAAAATATATTTTAATATAAATATGTGTTACAAGTGACTGCAATCATTTATTTAGTGAGGAGGAAACTATTTTTACAGAATGTCAGAGATGTTGTTGTAGATTTGATAAGATGAACGCACTGTATCTTTAAATCAGGAGAGTAGGGAGCTGAATGTCACCATGCTCATGACTTGCTTTCATTTTTCTATTTTTTGTATTAGAACATTCTTAGGTTGGGACAGAGTGCAAAGAATCAGTCAGAGATTTTGATCTCCAAGGCAAGTAAATGGATTTTATTTCAGGCTGCTTTGTTTAACCTCTGTATCTCTGACATGTTACTACTATAACACAAATACTTGGCTGGCTGTGTTTTCAAACTAAATGCAAATTAGTTTTACCTATTAAAATCCATTTAGGCATTTACTACACAACAGAAGATTATGAAATACAGTCTGAGAAACCAAGTAGAGCAATTACCAATATGATTGCAGTGTAACCTTTTAAAAATAGGTTTGTCCATATTTCACAAGCATTAGATACATAGAGATACTTTCTCTGAAAACAGCTGAGTTTCCTTGGCTTTGTGTTTTTGAGATGATTGTCTTGCTGGTAAATGGTCTTAATATCTATGGAGTCTTATAGAAAATGTCTTACTGCATTTCTACATTCATTCTGCCTCCAATTGTATGAAATCTGCTACTATCATTATTCTAAAAAACAGCTGCAACGTCATGGTTTTCCCAAGCTCCTAATGTCACTGCTGGTATGGCATTTCAACATTTTCACCCTAAGAGGCACATTTTCCTAACAAATACTACGTTGTGAGGAGCCACTCCTCCTTATGGGCCCCAAAGCCTGGACCCCACAACAAGTGTTGTTTTTTGGTTAAAAGTTAGGCTTAGGGTTTGGCATGTGCTGCTGTTGGATAGATTTAGGATAAGGCTCAGGGTTGGGGGTTAGGTATGTGATGGGTATGGTCAGAGTAAGGTTTAGGCTGTAGAAAATGAATGGAAGTCAATATAAAGTCCCCACAAGACACAGAAACACGACTATGTGTGTGGTGTGTGTGTGACATAAAACTTAAGGTGTTCAACTTTTGTGTCATCTGACCATATTTTTATTTGTCTCCCATTTTTTCTGTAACCTGTCCAAATGTTTTGCAGCAAACATTTAATGAGCTATTACAGATTTTTTATTTTTATTTCACTCTAGATGTGGAATCTTGCATGGCAACCACACAAAGATGCTGCTGTGTTTGACTTTTTCCTACTGTAAAACACCGACTGATTCTGGATCTTTCTGATGCGCTTCGGTACCGTTGCCTCTTGGGAGAACATTTTAAATCCTCTGTAACAACTCTTGCAAAGAGCCCCTGATCACAGCTGGTTTATAGAACCAGAGGGGAATGGTGGACCGAAAGTTGCTCACTGCAACTTTCAGAAGTTTAGAAATGTGTCTACAACCAAAGCTTTCAGCTTTTCCAACAGGAAGGTTACAAAGTTCTAGAGGTTGTTTTACTCACTTTTGCCCATCAAAACATCATTTATGGACATAATTGTTTTGATGTATTTGCACAGCGTGTATGGATTACTTGAGCTGCTATACATAAGATGCTATGCAAATAACATCAAATATGAGCTCACTTAAAAAAACAAAAAAACATTGATGTGTTCAAACCATATTAACAAATGCTTCAAAGAAAACATGGAGTTGCTGCAATAATACTGCAAGAAAATATTGAGCAAACTGAGTGAATAAAAAGGTTTTAAGAGTTTTCCAGTCCAAGTCACATTTCAAGCATTTGTATTGGTTAGGTCAACAGCTCATCATCAGCATGCATTTCCACACTTACACACATCGTTATTGGTAACAAACTCTGACCTTAACATTGATTTGCAGGGTTTCTCCTCTTCGCCTTTCCCTCCTGTATCCACCACTCATCCTCACTCCCCATCTCTCTCATTTGTGCTTCACTACACCAATACACGTTCTGTCGAGACGGGCTGAGCCCTTTTCAACTCACTGCCTTTCTGTCTATTTACTTTTCACAGTCTGCCAACCATATTCTCCCCCTCACTTTCAAATACTCAGTCAAAAACCATCCCAAGATGCTTTCTCCAACCTCTTGCTACTTTGCTTTTACTCCTCTCTTTTGGGTGCTTCTTCACTTTCTTTTTCATCTTCTTCCCGCCATTATCCAATTTTGCACCTTCTAGGCTCATTTCCTTTGTGCTATATTTATACTTGGAGCCTTCAGACTTAGACGGAATGCAAATTCAGGACCCGTTTAAATACTTTGACAATGAATATGCAGCAGGTGTGCAGAATGCCAAGGACTAAGTATATGTGCAAAGTTTCAATAACTTCAGAGTGACAGCTGTTTCAGAAAAACATAGGCAGGGTGAAATAATCTCAAAATGAAGGGAAGGGTGCAGGAGGAGAGAAAAGTAGAAAATGTAGAGTTGATTCTGTTTTGTTTTGATAAAATGAGTTGATTGTATGTTTAGTTTTGATGTAGGTGTACTTGGTTTTTTGGTTCCAGGTGTTCAGTCTTAACTAAGCTGTAGTTACACTTGTCCACACTTTGAAAAATAGTGTCAACAATCCAATCCAGAAGCACTGAGTATAAACTCCTGACATTGTGAATGTCACTTTCAAGACAACACAGATTTCTGTAAACTTTCAATATAAGGTCATTTTACACAAGATTATGAGCAGATTAAAACTCAGGAAAAACATACAGAAGAACATGGATGTTTTCAGGGACTGAGGCTCCTTGAACAGCTTTAAGTGTAGAGCAGATTGATTTTCCCAAGAGTTCAGAGCATACACAATCCTCACTGAGGTTGTGGTGTTTCATTGTAACAGGAGTGGCAGCATGTACATTGTAAAATCTGATTAGTTCACCTTACCTCACCTTAACAAAAAATATGCAAACTCATTGCCTCAAAAATGAGTTCAAGAATGAAAGAATTCTTGAATGAGTCCTTGTTCTATTTCTATCTCTCCCACTTCTTATTAAGGTTTTATTGGCTGTAGTGGCTTTTATTAGAGAGAGGTCAGACAGGGAAGTGGGTGATGATAGAGGGGAAGACATTCTTCAAAGGTCATCAGGCTGGTACTGGAACATGTGACAGCCGCATCGAGGACTCAGGCCTCCATACAAGGTTGTGCTTTACCCCTGCACTACCTCAGCACCGCTCTCTCCTTCACAGAGATACTAATTACATCAAATATTTAAAATACATAACATATACAAAAATGTTCTGTCTTTTAAAACATACAGCAAAGATGAATTCACTCTCACTGTTGTTTGCATGTGTCTCTTGTGGATCAGATTTACAGGAATACCACAAACACTATACAGCAGTTCTAGCTTGGACTTTTGCATTTAATTGCGTTAATGGCTTATTTAAAAAAACAAACACACAAAACAAATGATTAAGCTAGTTGACTTTAGCCTAGCTGAAGATGAACTGATAAATGCAGTCTTGGTCTGGTATTCTATGTGAATGTGCTCCTGTTCATGGAAAGGCTCAGATTATTTCTTTATCACAGAGAGATGAGCAAAGTGACTGGCTCCAGAATAGAAAAAAACAAAACAAAAAAAACCTTCAAGTAAAGCACTTGTATTCGGATGCTGGCAATATTGAGTCAAACTTTCCAACACAGAAAAAAGCACAATAATCAGAAACAAGCATCGAAAACAAGATTCTTTCAGAAGTTTGCTGGGTTCAGCCTTGAAAGTGGAGTGGGGGGATCTATCACCGTGGAAACTCTGGGCAGGGCCATTAGTCTGCATTGACACAAGTCACTGTGATGTGGTTGGGGCTTCTGATCAGGATGCTTCCTGGGCTCCACTCTTTGGAGGCAACCCCCACTGGGAGGAGGACAGAGACTCAACTAGATTTCATTTCTGATTAAGAAATGCCTTGGAATCCCCCCAATTTAATCTAAACCAGAACAATGGATGGATAATACTACTTTCATCAGAAAAATACTTAGCTAGTGATACTCCTTGGAAGCAACTAGTGTCTTTGGGTATTGCTGTTAATAATATTGTCATGGTTTGAGTTTTTCTTTGTGTTTATTTTAAGTTTCTGTGTTTTCTGAGTATCCGTGCTGTCCTGTCTTCCCCTTGATTGTTCCCAAGTGTGTCTTGTTCCTTTGTATTTAATGTCACCTGTGTTTCTGCGTCTCTGTCGGGTCCTAGTCGTATGAGTCATCAGTCGTGTCTGTCCAGCCTGTCTTGCTGTCCCTTCGTTTAGCCAGGGATGAGCCTTAGCCTTCTGCTCATATTAATTTGCTGAGCAGTTATATAAAGATAAAACATTAACTGGAATTTGATTTAATGATGCTTTAGAAGCACTTCTTAAAAAGAGAGAAGTATTGGGCATAAATCAATCATCACAGAATTATTAAATAGATCTTTAGGTAATTTAAAATATTACAAAGACATAAAGGAAAAAAAATAAAAGATTGGACCAAAACTCACAAATGAAATGTAATGTTCAATTTGTAGTGATGACCATTAATATGTGAAACAAAATTAGGAAAATGTTATTTTTGTAACCCGGATAGTAGAAAACATAAGAGAAGTCTAGATAATAATTAACAAGGATAAGTTCATTTATTCTATCCTTTTATTTCATTACCATTTCAAAGTTCATATAAAGTTATTAAAAATATGTTTGCATTGTTTAAAATAAGTTATCTTTACTTTTATGGGGAATTGCCAGCGAGAAATGTATTTTCCTACAGGAGGACGGTCTGTGAAGGTAGCACAGGGGTAAGAGGAAAAAAAAAGAACGGAGAAGAAGAAAAAAGAGTTGAGGAGAGCGGGAGAGGAGATAGCAGAGGAGGAGCGGTTAGCTGTTTTTTTCGAAGTAAGTAAGCTTAGA